>JAXGGA010002540.1:0-119768 GCA_038373865.1 Uloborus plumipes
TGACTTACATTAGTTAATTTTTTTATTATTATAAAAAACATAAGATATTAAAAAGTATGGTTTAGTATTTAAACTTAAAATAAATGAAATAAAATTTGGCAACAATTTAAAAAAAGCGGCTGCAAAATAAAATGTTTAGTACTAGCTACTCGTGACAGAGAAATTTTTCAAGAACAGGAAAAGCTTTTTACATTTTTAAACGAATATTCTAAAAAAATAATGAAATTGAAAATTCTATCGTGTACTACCTTTAAATCAAAAGGGTTTTCCATTTAAGTAAACTTGAAGTAAATCCACCCTTTAGATCGGATGTTTTATACTAGAGCCGTGTTTTATGAAGTGCTCAAAGGGGAAAAATAAGTTTAAATCAAAAAATGAAACATGAGAAGGATGTTTTCCGGAAAATGAATTTCAAGAGAAAAATGTTTATTTCAAATCGAACCACTTGTTCCTAAGAAATCGTTAATCACTATCACGTCAGTTGAGAGGAGGGGGGAATCGACTGAGACAAACAGACATAATTTACTACATATCATAAATCAACAATTAATACTTTAATTGGAAAATATTTTTGCGTTGATTTAAAGATTTTGCCTATATCATTATCACTATAAAGCAGTACGTCACCCCCCTCCCTAAAACAAGGGCTAAGACAGAAACATGCAAAAAATTGCCAACTCGGTTATTTCTTCCAAGGACTGCAGTTTCGTGCATATAGGCACTCATCAACCTGGAGTAGGATTAACCGAGCTGGAGGTAGAAAACCCCTTCTAGAAGCAAAGAGAGCCGAAAAAATTAACTGGTAGTTAATTTGAAATTAAAACACCAGCGAGAGACCACACAATGGTACGATACAGAAGAGGATTTTTGCCTCCACCTGGGTTAATACTATTCCAAGCCGATGAGTGCCAATAAGCACGAAACTGCAGTTCTTGGATGGAATAACTGAGTTGACGGTACATTGCATTATTATTAATTTGGATTTCCGATTCATGTTTCCCTTAAGCGATACTACAACGCTTTGTTTGATTTTGGATATTAATTTTCAAGGGATTATAGGCTATAAATAAGTCTACAAAACTTAGAAAGCGTATTCTTTATTTGGACAAATGATGTTTATTTATTAGTTTATTATCGCCAGAAATATTTATTACAAAAAATGTTCATAGCTTTAATTTAATGAGACTTATCTAAATGGAAGTAGAAAAGGACAATTAAAAAAAAGTTATGCTTGTACACACACACAAATTCAAAAAACTTACAGATGAATTTAAAATCTACATTAATAGATAACACTCAAACTTTTTACGAGTTTAGTTTATCAGTAAACAACTCAATTGACAAGATAACAGCCATTTTTTGCACAGGCTTTACGAAGCTTTGCACATTTGTTTATCAAGCTATATGTTATGTTCTTATTTCGCAGCAAAATGTGCTTTAGCAGCAAATTTGACTTTAAATAAATGACTGCAATTACGCTTTGTGAGAAAAATATGATAACAGCGAGGAAATATTTTAAAGAGAATAGCCTATCTCAGCATAAAGTGTGAAAGAAGCAATTAATTTTAACTTGAACTTGTTTCGGCTTAAATTATGCAGATAATATCTTTGATTTAATAAGTTTTAAAAAACTTTTTATTAGTTTTCAAGGCAAATACTGATATTCTAACTAATATAATTTCAGATATTAATGGTTTTTAGAAAGTAATAAGGCATTTTTTTTGTGTTAAATTTTTATATCTTATGTCTGTTAAAAAAGAATAAGATAATATTTTAATAAAAATTAAATTAGTTACAAAAGAAACTTTTGCGAACATTTTGTGTTTCAAATGACGAATTCAAGAAACAACTCATGCAACTTTAATAAAAGATAAAAATACTTTCCTGCCCTAGAATCTGGTAGTATTTTTTCTGACTTCCTGTAGAATTTCACAGTGAACAATTTTCCTAATAAAATAAAGCAACAGTTTTCTTCTCGGTGATTTTAATTTTCTTCAAAAATAATATGGCAGAGAGCATACGTTTCAATTTCTTTCATTTCTTTTCGCGTATTATATTTCTCTAGCTCAAACAATAAATGCTTTTCCAATTCCGACGGAACTTTACATATTCCATCTTTCTCGCTTTATATTTAATTTGCAACTGTTTAAAAGAATTTTTCTTACTTCTGTTAGCATTTTGCGTATTATGTTGTATTTATTTCCAGAATTTAAACATGTATTTTCAAGAATGTCAATATATATGTATAAAAGTACCAAAGAGAAAATATTGCTGGCCGATTAAAAAAAATATTCGGATTCTCTGTAGTTTTCTCGAGATTTTTTGGTGCTAAAAACAATTTTATGTTAAAAATGTTTAAATAAAAAATTCTTGAACTTCTCCAATACGATAGCAATGATTGTTTTCAAAAAAAAGAAAGAAATTTTTGACAAAATAAATCAAAAAATCACTTTTGTGCATTTTTCACGTTAAAAAATTGTTTCATCAAAAGCATTTCAAAACAAAGGCGCCTTTCAAAATAGAATTTCTGCATGCTTCAAATTGAGCAGTGAGAGCTGTTGTTTTTCTTAATTAGAGGATTTGACAAAAAAGTTGTCAAAAAAAAGAAAGAAAGTTTAGAAAGCCATATTCTGGCCAAGAACTTTCTAAAACAAAGAAGCTTCGAGAACATGAGCTCATTCCGTCATTTGTTTAGTTCTAATCGTGGAACAGACATACTTTCTGGTCTCATAGCACAACTTCTCGTTCTTAATTCAAGAATTTTGAGAAAGATATTTCTTTTTGACTGTAAAAATGTGAAACAAAAAAACTCTTGAATAATAACTTGGAGATTAGTATTACGTTTGTTAAGCTTTCTAATTTTAAAACTAATTTTCATAAATTAATCACAGTATATACACCTGAGTATTTTTAAGTGCACTCAACATTTAATCATATGCTGAAAATCTTTAAGAATGCAAATGGAAGTTTCAGCTAATATTTTAGTAATTTAATGTAGTTAAAAATACTTTAATACTTTAATATGCTGATTTGAATAAAAATAGAATTTTGGGGTGAATAAATGCATGTTTTAAGAAAATCATGTTAAGAAACAAAAATGAAATTGAAAAATATGTCATCAACTTAAATCTGTCGTTTTCATTAAAACTTATTTTTAAAGCATTTTAAAATTTCTTTGCGAAAAAGCTTTTTATCAAGCCAATTGTAAGAAATTCTTAGCCAATGTTGAGTTTTTCAGAAAACGAGAACCTGGAACATTCCCTTGGTGATAAGCGTAACGAAAATACTTCTAGCAGATTTTCTCCTCGGAAAAATCTGCAAGCGATATTTATGAAAAGAGATTTTTAAGTTGCTTTGGAAATATCTTCAAGTTGGGAACTTTTCGTGACAATAAATATTTGAATTAAAAAGAAGCATGCGATATTAAATATACGAGATATAAGTTCCTAAGGAAAATAATTTTCAAAATTTTTCCAGGAAGTTCTATGTAGGTAAAAATAGATCTCAGTTGAATGCTAAAAGAAAATGTGTTTTACCTCCAATTTGTTATCCTTCCCTTTTAAGAAAACTATTGAATAAAGTGGGTACATTTAAATGGTCAGACACTTTTTTATACCCTGGCAGCATCAAGTTTAACAAAAATAATTTAAAAACATGTTTTCAGAAATAAAGGACCCACCTTTTCATGTTTCCTTTTTAATTCTTGACGCATGATTTAGATAATTTGTCTTCTGTAATCTTTCATTAAATCGGTTACCACAGTTCAAATAAAACTACCTATTACTTTTTAAACACAGTCAACATTTAAGGTCTTCACACAAATACTACTGTAGGAAGGTAAACTGCAGTATTAAAATTTTTCATTCTTTTCTTACATTTTCGTCACCCATTGTACTTTGGTTTCATTGTACAACCTTGCTTAACCCTTAGTGTGGCACAGATCAAAAATTTAAAAATTTTGCCAAAAATTTTTTATTTTAGTTTTTTGCATAAATATTATATAGTTAAAAAAAATTCATGGGAAAAAATGAAAAGAAAATCGGTTTTATAAATTGTGTATCCTGTAGGATACACTGCCAAAGTAGCAAATAAGAATACATAAAAACTTTTTATAAAATTTAATCAAGTATTTATTTACAATACAACTACATCTGTCTGTAAATTGTTATACAAATCAAAATACAAAAGAAATTAAAAAATAACACCATTTTGATGTGACGCCATGTTGTTTTGGTAGAACACACTGTAACACTTATAAACTTAATACTGAACATGTTGCTTTGTAAATAGCCACAGTAAAGACAGATGTTGAAAAAGAAGGTTCGAATAATGCTATAGGTTAAAAGCTAGCCCCCTACAGGGCGCCTAATTCAAATTAAAAAATGTAGAAAGTGATGTATCCTGTAGGATACATTGCCAAACTAAGGGTTAATTGGTTTCCTCTGAAAATAAAGCCCGAAAAATGCAAAGATTCGAGTCTTACTGATTGTTAGTACAGTATCTAAACCGCTTTTCTTCAAGTATATCACAAAAACTCTTTTTTAAAAATACTGTCCTTTACTTTCTCACGACACAACGTAGGTCTTCGTAAAGCTGTATTAGTTTCTTGAAATTCACAGAGTAAAATAAGAGTAATGCACATAAAAAGAGTACCGCAAAATGGGGTGAATCGGAACACTTTTCAGCTTTGATTGTAAAAAAAGCAGTTAAAAGATTTTTTTTAATTTGATTTTTTGGGTAAAAACTTCGTTCTTGCTTTACTTTTGATATTCCAAGCGGAGACAAAGCATTTTGAGCAATTATTATTAAAATATATTGGAAATTATGGGTGTTCCGAATCACCCCGCTGACCTGTAATAGGTCTCACAAACAAGAGTAATGTTGATGGGGGAGAATAAGAACAGATAATTACTGTCAAATAAATGCATAATTTCAATACCAGTAAACGTGTATAATTTGTCAAAATTCAAAATAGTTTTGAACTTATGAAAAATGAAAAGTAATTTTAAGAAATGCTTTTGAATTGAAATACAAAGATTTAACATGAATGGAAGTCCCTCATGTCGTCCACAAATATGTACTTGTCCTTAAAACTAGCAATTGTGACTTGGCTTAAGTTTTTTCATAACATCTCCTGGGATGAACTCTGCCTTTTCTTTAGTTTCTTGAAATCTCTGGGTTTCGGGGATTGTCCTGAAAGATTTTTCCGCTTATTCATCACTGTCTGTGTGCTGGATTTTTACTACATAAAGTCTATGTGACTTTCCCCCTCGTATTTTAAGTAAAAAGAAGTCTCCTGGAGAAAAAATCTTTTGAAATCTGCAACTGCTTGTCATTCTAAGATCTAGTTGCTCACGAGAAGGGATAAACAGTAATAAATCCTTGTCCTTGTCTTGATTAGAAGAATTGAGGTTAGAATCTTGATTTTTCAAACCGTTTCCTTCAAATAAGTTTCAATTGGAACAACAGAACCAAGTGTTCCGATTCACCCCGCAAATTTTTTTTCTATGGCATTTTTCAGAATTCTTCATTTTTATGACACAATTTATAAAAAACGTAAATTCTAATGCGGTATTCTGTTGTTCAGATACATGCATAATTGAAACATACCACTCTTAGTTTTTAGATATAAGAAGGTTTGTTCTTGCATATGTAGTTTTGCAGTCTATGGAAATGTGATGTTTTCTAGCATTCCACGTGCAGCCCTCCTTAGAAGCCAATAGCGTTGCCAGATTGACAAAAGTAATTTTTTCCTACTTCTTATAATCTTACCTTACTAAAAAAAAATTCATGGCGAAAAATACCCAATAGTTTATTTATGAAGAATTTCTTTGTACGGTCGGGAAGTTTTGTTCCAATTGACCCCGCTGTTCCTATACACCCCATTTTACGGTAGTAGTTTTTCATAACGAGTTATTTCAGCTAATGTTTGTTTCTGGAAAGCTAAGTGGTTGCTTATTTTAAAACGTGACATCGAACGTACCCTAGCAGCACAATCTCATCGGCCGATGATCGGCCATTCATTGAAACCCGATGAAATTCTCATCGGCCGATGATCGGATTTCGATGAGTGCTCATCGGGAATTGCTCCAATATGTTTCATCGGCCAAACAGAATCCGAGCAGCAAAATCCGATGAGTTTTGCTCGAAATACGATGAGATTTAGAGCAATTCACGAGCAGTGCAGTCCCGTGCCGATGAATTTAGGATCAATTTTGGATGAAAATACGATGTGATTTAGATCAATACGCGAACAGTGCTGTTCCGTGGCGATGAATTTAGGATGAAAATACGATATGATTTAGATCAATATACGAGCTGTGTAGCTAGTGGCGATGAATTAAGGATCAATTTTGGATCAAAATACGATGAGAGTTAGATCAATATACGAGCAGTTTAGTTCCGTGGCGATGAATTTTGGATCATTTTCTTTTTTTTCCCCCAACCAGGTGCGAGTGGATGGGACCGAACCCGATCCCTCTAGGATCCCTCTAGGATCGAACCCGAGTTATCGGCGCGGAAAGCCAACGCTCTACTACCACGCCACCAAGTCTACGATTAATGAGACCAACACTGCATATTTAATAAAAATTTGAGATTGGGAAAATTTTCATCAGAAAATTTGATCATTACGACCTCTTTCCGATGAAATCTGTAGCTTGGCATATTTTCATCGGGAATTTGATCGGAAGTATATAGTTTTCCGATGAAACATAGCTCGGCTTATTTTCATCGGGAAAGTTGATCGGAAAGATATCGCTTTCCGATGAAAAGTAACTCATCGAAAACCGTGCTCGGATACTGATCGGAACGATGTCATCGTGCGTTACGGGATCGGTTTACGAGGAGTTCGATGATCGTCCGAGCAAAATCCGATGAGTTGATGCTACTTGGGTATGGAGAAATTCTCGATATCACCCCATCACCGAACAGGGCCCTCCGAAGAAATGATAGAGTTCGGAGTGAATATTTTCTGACAACCCTCAGAGAATATTTTCTAAAGGGGGGGGGGGCCCTTCACTCCACCAGGAAGAAAGTTTGATTTTCGCTTCAGTATACAGTAGATGAACTGCAGATGTTCTTGTAAAAAGTAGGAAAGTATCATGCCTAAATAATGAAATAATGCTAAAATCGAGCTAGAAATTGCATAGGTCGTTTTATGGAAAAGTATGATTTTGTTTTATTTTAATCTTTAGATAATTACACATTCCATCTGAAATGAATGGGTGTCGTATTATGAAATACGAGAAATAAAACAATAATGAATAACTACTATGCGTTTCTTTAAAAAAAATTAAAAAAGAATAACGTCCAAAAAAAAACTAATTTATTGGCATCAAAAGCTTATGTAATGGCACCCTCTCATATCTTGGCGCCGGGAGCGATCTGTACGCTAGCCCCCCTCTTTGGACGGCCCTGCACCAAAACAAATATTAATAGGGGAAAATGACCGTTTATGAACTGAAGTTTGGGGCAACATTCGCTGTCGGTTACATACATTTTATAAGCGTTTATGTAGACAGAGTGAATAAATATACAAGGATCTGCATAAAAAACTCCACACAAGCCGGTAAATATATGTGATGAAGTTTTCAAATGATGTATGAACTTTTGATGCATTTTCTCTTAATTCATTGCATTCGTTTCAGGTATATGCACGTGTAATTTGTAAATATACATGGAAAGAAAATTTGCGCTTTTTAACTTTTCCTTCACTCAAAAATAAATACACCAAGTAAAATTTTTTGCTAGAAGCATTTGTATTATAAAACCGTGATGAGATGGCATCTGTCAATCAAATGAGAAATTGAGTCCATTCCTTAAAATATGTAGAGACGGAAGAAACTTTCTGTGCCATGTTTGTGAGTTTAGTGACATTTTGGCGATATGTCATTCTTCATAAAAGAAAAAATATTTTTTTGGCCATATGAGGCCAAAAAAGAGACAACATTTTAAGCAAGCCATTTTAAATTTGTCGTCTGCAACATTTCTTTTACTACATTGACATTAAGGCAGGAATTCAAGTGAAACACGGACGATCGCAACTCACCAATGCAATCTCAAATTCCCAAATTTGGATTCAAGCGAAACGTTACAATCGCTACGAGATGCGATTCTAATGTAACTCGACTTCCAGTAGCGATTGCAATTTTGGTCTATTGTGATCGCCGCGAAGCGATTGCAATGGTGTTTCACTTGAATTTGGCCCTTATTACTACATTAATTGCAGTAATTTATCTTGAGTGGGAGAATTTACTCTTAAATTTATCGTTTGCTGGTCGAAGTCTGTTGATGTTTATTGTTTTGTTGTTCTTATGAAGAATAACGTATGAAATTTCAGTGGCTAACTCTTAAAAATTTTAGAATCAATTAAATTTATTTTTTTATAGTGCTCCAAATAAGCTTTTGCTTTGTGGTTATTTAATATTGGGATGAAATTTGCAGCAGTAAGTGGTTTTGGTTGGAGGAAAAGTAAAAATTACAAGCTTTATTTTCGTTATTGCAACCTTACTATCACCAATTTTTAATTAAAATCAACTATCGGAGGTGTTTCAGTCTTTGACCAATGGCTGTTCGAAGAGGTAAAGCCAAGGCCCACGCACTTTCTTAGAATATGACCTATTCAATAAGACATTTGCGTCCGACATCACTAAATTAAAATATTTTACATATTTGACTAATTTTTTGAATTTCAAGCTATGCTAGAACCAATAACACATTTGCAACTTCGTGCTTCAGTTTTCCTCCACTGATCACCCCTTCAGAAAAATGAACAAGTATAAAAAGAGGAGGAGTCAAGTGTCAAATTCTTCAAAGCCAGACTTTATTAAGTTTTAAATATGTGCTATTTTTAAAATCTTTATTAATACTATTATTTTATTTTCTCAAATATATTAAGTAAATAAAGATGTGTTTCCCTGTAAAACCTGTGATTAAAATACTAATATATTCTGTACAAAAAGAAACAAAGTAAATACTGAAGTCTGAGCAAAACAACCAAAGACAATAAAGCGGAAACAGCACATTAAAAAAACGTTTGAAACTCCGCAGCAGAAAAAGGAAACATTTTATTGTGTTTATTATTAATAACTATAGTTCTTTTATTTCAGTTGGTGTTCTTCTAAATGTAACTAATGTTTAATTGTTTAGTATATATTACTCGACTACAACCTAATGTCTTTTGTATCACCCTAACGGATTTTTATTTTGTTTCTTTTCCCCGTTTTCTGCTTTTTGTTTTCTTTAAGAATAGGATTTAAATTTTTAACTATCGAAACTTATTTCTTTTATATTTACTATGGTATTTTCTGCATTGTATTAAGTCTTTCATTCTTCATTATATTTGAAGAACACGTATACCGCATTTCAGTGAAACCTTTTTGAAAATTAGGACATTATTTTTCTAGTTACTTGAATTTATGTGGTGTCATGCATCTTAATACATAATTACAGTTCAAAAATAGTTAAGTGAACCTTGCAACACGTTTTGTGCTCAGATGAGAAATAAATTCATGCTTTTTTTAGTAAAGTTTGTTCAATAAAATAATACCAAAAAGGAAAATTTGAATACATAAATTTATTTTCTTGAAATAAGAATATTTTTTTTCTAAGCAGTATGAAATATCTGTTATTTTTGAAACAACACAAACTATTGCTATAAAGTTTACAAAATTTCATAAATAGGTTATTTATTACACTAATAAGTTTGCAGACACATTCACTTTCATATACATGCACCCCAGCGTTCATATAGCGACTCAGTGAATAAATGTATGATAATATTCAGCACAACGTTATAGCGCACGTATATTTAATTATATGACAATGTTTTCAAATTACGTTCCGAATTTTAGGCATTTTCTCTAATAAACCGAGTACATAAAAGTTAAAGCTACCGTGCGTAAGCTACAGATAAATAATACCAAACTTACTTTAATAAATAAATTGCGTTTTTTAAAAACTTTTTCATACTATATAATATTTAGCTAGGTAAATGAATTGGTACGCAAGAGTTAAGATTAAATTGAAAATATATGGTACTTGCTTAGTCTTTACCGCTTTTTGCTATTATTTTTCCTTAAAATAACATATACGATTTTTTAAAAAAAATCTGATTTTCTACATATTTTGGTAATTAAAATTTAATAACCGAAATCATTAAGAAAAAATATAGATCCATTTTCAGTTCCTACTGCTTGTGTTAAATTCTCAGCCTCAATTTTCATATTATCCGCCACATCTAGCTTGTTTCATCCCTATTTTGGTTAGATTTTATTAATTCTTGAAACATAGTCCGTACTAACAGATAAGAAACACATCAAACTTCAGAAATTGAAAATCAATCCACAATTTAAACTTTGGAAAATTTAATATTTTCGAAGTCGAACTTATAATCTTGTAACGAAGTTAAAATCAAACTTTCTACCGTATCTTATACACAGATTCTTAAGATATGGTTCAAGGATTTCCTGCGTTCAGTGAAGCATATAGAAGGAAACCATACGCCATGGATGTCTTCAAGAATTTCTCCAAACTCGTATTATCTAAAATAGGATTTATTAAAGATCACTATTAAATATTAGGGTGTGTCGAAATAAACTTTTTTCGAAATTCAATTTACTAAGTTGATAAAAAGTTGTCCCTACCTATCCACATGTTCCACAAAAAATTTCAGTCTTATCAGAAATTGTTTAGGTGTTCTGCACAAGGCCTGAAGTTTGTGAATTTCTTCAAAATATTATTTTTTTATATTACGAATAAATGTTAAAAATAATTCAAGTTGAAAAATGTACACAGCAAAGTCAGAGGACAAAATTGGGTTTGAGAAAAAGGATATTAAACAACATTTAGATCTCCCACTTATTCTAAACTTCTGTAATTTTAACCAAAAGTAGCATTTTACATGGTTAGAACTTTGTTTATGAATGTGGAATCTAATTAAATTAATCCTTGAAACTGGGAATCATCTGTGATTTGCCATAAAGTAAAAAGGGGGGGGGGTAAAAAGTGAAATAATGTAAACTATAAACAGAATCTAAGCCCCTCGTCACACAGTACCCGCCTTCTATCGGGGCCGCCGTGATGGTAAAAGAAAAAACAGCTCCGCTAGCGCAGCTGCTATCCATTTGTAGAAGAACATATATCTTTGGTTGAGGAAGCAGCCTCTAAATATTTCGGACATGGTGCTCCAGTAAATGGCCCAGGGAAAGAAGTTGAATCTTCAGTTTCACGATTTATGGAAAAAAAAGTTCGATTGATAAAGAACATAAAAACTATCGGTTGTAAGGGCACATCAGTTAACACTGGAAAATCAAACGGTGTTATTAGACTTCCATAAAAGTCCTTAGAACACTCACTGCAAGCTGTGATATGTTTTCTTCATTTACTGAATTACCACTTAGAAAGTTAATGGTGGCTCTTGATAGGCCGACTACTGGACAAAATTCTTTTAGTTGACTCAATTGAAATTTCTTACAATATTGCTAAGATCTTCCAGTCATGAACTTTAAAAAAAAAGAACGCGTTTTACCAGAAGTTGATGTCAAAGAATTGAGTCAAAATATTTATGGGATGCGCCTATAGCTGTAATTTCTGGCAAATGTTCTCAAAATTTAGCAGAAAGGAACCCTGCATACCAGAGTTTCCTTTGTTACTTTATTTCTGTTTATTTATAATTTGACTTCATTTCCTTATGCATTTATTAAAACATATGTTTCAAATGCTTCGTAAAAAAAACCTCAAGGATTTTAAATTTTGAAAAAAAGAAAAGAAAATGCGCTTGAAAAGAGAGAATGAATACATTCAGTTTATTAAACCATCTACATTTTGATTTTCCGATTTGATGTAGAAACGATGGTTATCGTTCATTTTACCATCATATTTGCACGAAGAATGTTCCGGAAATTAATTTAATATAAATGCTAGATTTCGATTTTTCCATTTCCTTTCATTTATTGAAGCACAGTGCACGTTATTTTCTACATTTATTGTACAATAGCAGCAGAGAGACAGAGAGGGAAAGAGAGCAGTGCCAAAGACGAAACAGAAAAACGGAAGGAGTATGATGATTGATTTTTAGGATGTAATTTTATTTTACATTTCTAAAATTCTATCTGCAAAAGTAAATAGTGGCATCAATTTTCATAACCTGAATTGTTTGTTTATGACTAGGGGAAGGCATTTTTGATGGTAACAGTAAAACTACATCTTGTATTATATTCTGTGTTAGCAAACATTTTAAAGGACAGATGGATTCAATTTTAAATTTTGGTATTGAAAATGAAGATTTTTTACAGTACTATCAGGTGGGAAATTGCTTGATGTTTAATCCTTGCCATAATCCCTTTGCATAAGTTTCTCAAAATAAAAAAAAAAAGTGATCATTATTTTTTTAGATTTTTCTCTCATTGCCATGAGATATGTGTGGTTTAATATTCCTATGACGATTTTATAAGAAAGTGGGGGGGGGGGGGGGGGGGATCGAATTCAAGTATTTTTCCGCAATGACAAATCGCGAAAAGTGTATACTGTCTGGTCGTCTTGGGTAAAGCCTTCCGCGCATTTACGCTTGCGTCAGGTCTTCTCTGATTTTACCAAAATAAAATAGGTGTGCTAGGTAAGATAACAATAAAGGAAAGAATAATAACAAGAAGTTCTGTCAAGAACTAAACGAGCCTACTTTCCCGTACATCGACATCGGCATTCTAGCACCTAATCAATATTCTCTTGAATATCTGAAACTGAAAATTATGTCAAACATACCTTTATAGCACTTAAAGGTGATTTCTAAAAGCAAAATATACCCCTCTCATCATATGAAATGGACACGTAAAAAGTAAATAAACGAGTAAATAAAGTTTTGTCGCACCTTTTAAAGAATGTAACTTTTATAGTTCTTCCGTAGAAAAATTTCACAATCGTTTTCAAAAGAAAAAAAAATAAATAAAATAAAAGTGCAAAGAACATCAAAACACATTTTATCAAAAGAAAGAAAAAAACCTCGTTCGTTAATAAAATGTCACGAATTTCATTTTTAAACCGTTGCCAGTTGTTAAATATAAATAAAGAATAAAATGCTCTCGTGAACAAAAAAAATCGTCTGCCAAAAAAAAAAAAAAAACATAAATAAAAATAATAATAATAAATTAAACCAAAAAAATAATAAATAAACAAAAAATCGTCTGCCCAGTCAGTCATTTTTTTCTGAGCCTGCATTTCCGCCATGTTTGCGGAGTCGGAGTCGGAATCAGAGTCCTCGCAGAAGATTTTTCAGAAAAGTACTTTACATACATTTTTTATCAAAACCGTTTTCTTACAAAATTAGTTTGAAGGAAATCTGCCTTTAAGTTCAGAATCAACATTCAATTTAAATTTCCCAGTAGGCGCTCATGTTAAAATTCATTATGAACGGTTCATCATTGAACGAAAAATGGTTCAAATTGAAAAGTGAAATACGGGAATGAGTCTCTCCGAGATCTTGCGAACAAAAAAAGTTTATTCAATGCGGACGGTTCACTTAAAAGTTATTAGGTGGAGAAAGCTTGTTTGAATGGTTCAATGTTGAACGAAGAATTGTTCAAATCGAAAATTTAAAAACGGGAATGAAGTATTCTTGATAAGATCTTGCGAACAAAAAAAAGTTTATTCATTTCGGACGGTTCACTTAAAAGTTATTAGGTGGGGAAAGGTTGCTTGAACGGTTCAATGTTGAACCAAAAATGTTCAGATTTAAAATTTAAATACAGTAATAAAGTATCCTTACCGAGATGCTTTGAACAAAAAAAAATTGTTTAAATCGGACTGTTCATTCAAAAGTTATTAGGGGTGACAGCTTGTTTGAACGGTCCAATGTTGAACGAAAATTTGTTCAAATGGAAAATGTAGATTCGGGAATGAAGTATTCTTAAAAAGATCTTTCGAACAAAAAAACGTTTGTTCAAATCGGACTGTTATTTAAAAAGTTAATATCACGGGACAGGTTGTTTGAACGGCTCAAAGTTGAACCAAGAATTGTTCAAATCGAAAAATCAAATATGGAAATGAACTGTACTCGCCGAGATCTTTCCAACAAAAAAAAGTTTGTCCAAATCGAAAATGTTCATTCAAAAGTTATTAGGGGGGGACAGACAGACCGACCGACCGACAGACAGACCGACGCACAAATTCCCCATCTCAATACCCTACTTTCCAATTTTTAATTTTTCAATATTCATTTTTCTTTTTGACTTTTTTTACGACTTGGCGATATTTTTTAAGACTTGGCGATATTTTTTGGACTTGGCGATATTTTTTAGATGCATTAAGCCACTTTTTATACCTTTTTCGTCTTTCTTTTATTTTTAACGGTAAAGTTGGCTAAAAAGCATTTTGAGACGTATCAAACAACGTAAAACGATGCTTATTTCAACTACATAGTTTAGTTGAATCTGTCAAAAGGATACAGCAAAGGAAGTTTTGAATTGAAAACTTATCACCCACAACCCTTCTACCCTTTTTTAAGTGGAACTATTCGCGAGTGCTTGGCGCGGTTTTCATGGATGGACAGTGTGTGTGAAGTTTGTCGTGTTTGTGTGCTTCTTCGCCACCATGTCCGCCATGATGGTGAAGCGGGATTATTGCTGCCTCCGTCACGCTGCACCACCTTGTTCTGCAAATGCCCCTTCAGGCCCCAGTGAGGTTCAGGTCCAGGTTGGTAAAACACCGGGACGTGAGACCTTGACAGACTGCCAATCTGAAAGAGGGACTACGCTACATTTGAGGTAAAAAAAATATATAAGCAATTTATCATTGCTCAAAAAAAAGGAATGCTTTTTATTTCTATCATGGATAATGTACTTATAGATTAACTTATCTGCCGTTCAATTTCATTGATAAATAAGAGAAATTTGACTATATATTTTTTTCTGATATATGCCTATAATTTTTTGTCTTACTGATTTAAACTGTCACTTGTAATTTAAAAATATTTCTACCGAATAATCTCTCATTTGTTTATAATGAAAACAGATTCTTAACATTTTACTGATTACTCTGACATCCATATTGGCAGTACTCTTTTTACTGACTCTTTTGTAGATTTTTGTACACAGGAGTACATGCAATTCCCCTTTTTAAAGCTAGTTGAGCAATTATTAAAATATTGTTACCTTTATTACCACAAATTAGACTAAAATAAGAAATGCAATCCTGAAGTAGTAATCATTTTTCTTTAAACCTTTTACTGATTTTGAAAAACTAGTAGCGATTCACTCCACCTCGTTACAACTATAATCTCTTTCGGTTCTTTTCATCAAAATCTAACAACGTTTTGTTTTCCTGCGTTTTCTTTTTTTTAATAGCGTACAAGTACATACTTTTGTATAGTTACAAATATGTCTCAGTTTTGTTTAAAAAACTTTTTCTTTAGTCTATTACTTTCTTTATACGTTTCTTCCTTTACTACGTAAGGCAAAACTATAACACTCCTTTAGTTATACTCCACTCACGTTTCACACTGAAACAATCAACAGGTAGAATCTTTAAGAATAATACTCAACAGTTTATGATTTAGATTTTTAGCTGGAACGTGTGTGTGTGTATATATATATATATATATATATATATATATATATATATATATATATATATATATATATATATATATATATATATATATATATATATATATATATACAGGGTGTTTCAAAAAAATGTATACACACTTTGAACTTCCATAGAAAATTTATTTACCGTTCTACAAAGTTAAATTTCAGGAAAATAGAAAGCTGAAAGTCCAATGTAAATGAAACATAAATAACAAATGTTAATACTGTTCAAATTGGTGACCTGCAGCATCTCATCACTTGTAGCTGTTCGAGGCCGACCTGAATGACCTTTATGCACATCACACACTGTTCCATGAACTTCGAATTTGTCTCGTATGCGTGTAATTGTTAATCTTGAAGGTGGTTCTGTATCATACTCCCTTCTCCACTGTCTTTGAACTTCATTTACATTCTCAAACTTCCAGTACCACTTAATAACCTGCTTACGTTCTTCAAAACTCAAACGTACGTCCCCCATGTTGATATTATAAATTCCAACTGATAATATAACATAGAGGGACGATTATGCTGGCACCTGGCGAAGAAATATAACATTAGCCTTGTAGAGCGGGAAAACTACAATAGTTTAAAGTGTGTATACATTTTTTTGAAGCACCCTGTATATATATATACAAATGGATGCATGTATACATATTGTTTTGTGTGTTTATTCCTTATACAAATCCAGTTTTCGTCAGATTTTCATCAAACTTGGCACAGAGTTTCTTTGATGCACTAGAATTTACATAGGCAGATTTTGAAAGTTTAAATAAAGCTCAAACTTCGAATTTTTTGTCTCAAAATGGTCATTTTCTTTCAATGTAGAGTAGAGTAATCGAGATAAGCCTTTAAGCATACAAATAGATAAAATTTAACTCAGTTAACTATGAGTATTTTCCAACAAAGATTACGATTAACAATGAATTATCAATTTAAGGCTCACCTTTTTCATTTTAAGATGAAGTAGGTTAAAAACAATACTGCTGCAATTATTTATGTATAACACTATTTGAACCACTATTATGAACTACTATGTTGCATTAAAAATCACCCGGGCAACGCCGTGTAATAAGCTAGTAATAAATAAAGGTACGAAACTGAAACATTTTGCTTGAAAATCCAATCTTTGCTAGCTTTTCGGGATAAGTCTATCAAATGTACTAGGATTTATTTTTACTCCAGAGACCTTCGTGTGCCTTAACTCACAAGGATTTTCGGATTTCTTCCGACTTTCAATTATTTCATGTACGTTACAGGGATTTGTAAGACAAGTTACCTTCAAGTAACGGAATAAATCAAAAACTCTAACAGTAGGGTGAATGACTAGACGTAGAAATACTTAAAGGTTGTTTTTTTTTTTTTAAATCAGATACAAATGTTACAGCTCTAATTCATAGGGAAAAAGTATTCTAATGGTTATTCTTAATACGGTAGAACATATAAATTTAATATTTGTAGTCGTAACATTTTCATCAAATTTTATTTATTTTGTGTATATTTTTAGAAATAAATAGGAATACACTGATTAAAAAA
Source organism: Uloborus plumipes (assembly GCA_038373865.1). Taxonomy (NCBI): domain Eukaryota; kingdom Metazoa; phylum Arthropoda; class Arachnida; order Araneae; family Uloboridae; genus Uloborus; species Uloborus plumipes. The sequence continues at coordinate 17,118 of JAXGGA010002540.1, forward strand.
CGATAGCTTTGTGCGTAAATTTGGTAAAATGAAACAGCGTTTAAAAGCACAAATAAGATTAAACGGTTAAAAGCTTTAAAAAGGGGGCAAACATGTTTCGGAGGCAACAGCCTCCTTCTTCAGTGCAAGCAAAAGGAATGAAACAAGTTCATGGAAGAGCTTAAATACGATAACGGTTAGAAGATAGACCAATTAGATCTAAGCATGTAATGAAGTAATGTTTGGTGTATCAGAATATGTAAATATGAACCAATCGATTAAGATTTGATAGATATGTGGAACAGCATTCATAACAGATCATTTAAAGTTTTGTGAACATAAAAGGCTTCTAGGAAATCTAATTCACCTACAGTAGTAGGTCTGCAAATGAGTTTGGCTTCCTCACACACCTCAGCACATGTTTAGATCTGATTGGTCAATCTTCTTCCCTTTTTTCGTATTTAATTTCTCCCATGACTTTGTTTCATTAAATTTGATTGCCTCCTGAAGTTGTAGCCTCCGAAACATGTTTGTCCCTTTTAAAACTTTTAATCTTATTTGTGCTTTTAAACGTTATATCTCATTCTCCTAAGGAATACATTGGTTTTACTAGTTATGTTCCTGTTCGTTTAGCTATGGTGAGTCCTTCCGTGGTGACTGACGTAACATTTTCTGTAGATTTAGGAACTCTTTTTATTTGAAAAAGCTAAAATATAAAGAATAATTTATGGTCGAATTTGTAGATTTAAGTTGTAGATGGTGACATAGGTGTCATTTCCATCAATAATTTGAGTCAAAATAACTGCTGATAGGTATCTTTTCACAAAAAAAAATAAAATAATAAAAAAAACGGCATTGTGAGTAACGTAATATTTTTGTTACAAATATTTTCGGAAATTGCTCTCCGTCCGCTTGTTTTCAAAATAATAACATCTTAATAATCTTACGGAATTTCGAGAAAAGCGTAAAATTGAAAGACTTGGCGAAACATTGATCAGGATATTTCACCGTCTACATGTGGACGACATTTCTCCTTAACCCATTTATACCCAGTAGCCTAAAAAACGGGACGCTTTTTAGTTACTGCATACAAAAACTTGTAAAGGGTATATCATTTTACTAAAGCTGTTTTTCACAAGTTAAGAAGTCCTTCTTCTTGAGAAAACCAGTTAGAGCCACTATTTGGACATCACAGTTGATTTATTGACAGCTATTTTCAGACAAATCAGTCAAACAACGATCCAGCATGGATAGCCACAGAAAGTAAGTTTTTTTTTTGCGAACATATTTTTCATAAAATTAAACTATTTTAAAATGATTTGCTTAAAATTGATCACAGATGCCTTCTGTAATGTAACTTTGCAAAAGTAAAATCAAGTAAGGTCGTATTCTGCTCACATATCTGCAAAATATCCAATAGACAGGACGTTAAATAACTTAATAAATATGACAAAGGCGAACTGTTTTAAGCCTAAAATGTATGTAAACCATATATGTATTCTAAGTAAGAGTTTTAAGCAAATTAAAATTGAAAAAAATTGTTAAAAAAAACATGGGCATAAATGGGTTAAATCACGTGAAAGATGCCTACTTTTACTCACTGAAACTCGCTTCAATTTAAAGAATTCGACAAAAAATTTCGGCGAATTGGAAAATTTGATATTTTGATAATGGGGTTACGAGGGAAAAATGCAAGCGTCTAAAAACATGTTTTACAATGCTCCTTCGATTACTGCTAATTAAAAATATTCATTATTTCGCTTTTGTATGGTTTCCTGTTAAATTGCCGTTACATTCTACTCTGTTAGGAAATTAGATTAAATCATCTGTCCTTCTCATCACTCGCAAAAAGTAAGTGCAAGGGCGATTATTTTATCTCTGTAGCGTCAGTTAAATGCAATTCTCACTAAAACATGTGTCCTCCACTTCATTCAGATGAAGTTATTGAAAAATGTAAGTGCGGCCATAATGATTTTGCTCTTCAGTATGGACTAAATCTTACTATTTTATAAACACTGTGGAATTCTACCATTTAGTGAAACAAAACTAAAATTGTTTCAGAGTAGAGTTTTAGTTTAAGTCGTAGAGTAGCTTTCGGATGAACATGCTATTTTTTAAAGCATTCTTCACATCATGATTTTATGGAGAGAGCAAGGTACACAAGATAAACATTGTGACTGCAAAATGAGTCGCAAATACTTAACCCTACACTGCAAAGCGTTGCCAATTGTCTACATGGACTATTTTTACTTATGACCAAGCATAAGGCAACTCAAGCATAAAAAGCAAATATTAGGCATCTTTAAAGCAAATATAATCATCTATCCTCAAAATTAAATTTTTAAAAATGTTTTCCAATGCTTTTTTATTACATTGAAAAATATATATAGTTCTTTTTAAGAACAAAAAATCATGCAGTGTAGGGTTAACAGCTGAGAAAAGCTAATCTAAATTGTACAATACATTATAGTTAACTAATTGTACTGTACACTGAAGTGACAAAAGTCATGGGATAGCAATATGCAAATTTTCAGATGGCAGTAGCATCGCATAGAACAGGTATAAATGCGCAGTGCTTTTACAGAGCTTTCATTTCTGTTCAAGTTATTCATGTGAAGAGGTTTTAACGTGATGATGACCGCACGACGTGAATTAACAGACTTTGAACGCGGAATGTTAGTTGGAGCTAGACGCATGGGTCATGCCATTTCGGAAATCGTTAGAGAATTCAACATTCCCAGATCCACTGTGTCAAGAGTGTGCCGAGAGTATGAAATTTCAGGCATAACATCCCACCATGGACAGCGCAGTGGTCGACCGCCTGCACTTAAAGATCGAGACCGGCGACGTCTGCAAAGAGTCGTAAATTCTAACAGACAAGCAACACTGCGTCAAATCACCGTAGAAATCAATGTGGGACGTACAATGGACGTGTCTGCTAGAACTGTGCGGAGAAATTTGGATTTCTTGGGCTATTCCAGCAGAAGACCGACTCGAGTGCCTTTACTGACGGAACGACATCGCTTGCAGCGACTCTCGTGGGCACGTGAGCATATCGGTTGGTCCCTAGATGAATGGAAAACCGTGGCCTGGTCCGATGAGTCACGATTTCAGCTGGTAAGAGCCGATGGTAGGGTTCGAGTGTGGCGCAGACCCCACGAAGCCATGGACCCAAACTGTCAGCAAGGCACTGTTCAAGCTGGTGGTGGCTCCGTAATGGTGTGGGCTGTTTTTTCATGGCATGGACTTGGTCCTCTAGTGCGACTGGACCGAACATTGACTGGAAATGCTTATGTGCAGCTACTTGGAGATCACTTGCAGCCATTCATGGACTTCATGTACCCAAACAACGATGGGATTTTTATGGATGACAATGCGCCATGTCACCGGGCCACAACTGTTCGCAATTGGTTTGAAGAAAATTCTGGACAATTCCAACGAATGATTTGGCCACCTAGATCGCCCGACATGAATCCCATTGAGCATTTATGGGACACCATCGAGAGGTCTGTTCGTGCCCAAAATCCTGCCCCATCAACGCTTTCACAATTATGGACGTCTATCGAGACAGCATGGCTCAATATTCCTGCAGAAGACTTCCAACGACTTGTTGAGTCCATGCCACGTCGAGTTGTTGCACTTCGCCGGGCAAAAGGAGGGCCGACACGATATTAAGAGGTATCCCATGACTTTTGTCACTTCAGTGTATAATCAAACAAGGTGTGTAGATATTTTTTTTAATTCTCCATAAACTACTGTAAGTTTGAAGAAAATTTAGCTGATTCTGCACTATTTTTGGTCAACGTACTGTAACGCAACTGAAGAAAAAAATGTAAGCTCTTCAGTTGAGGAGTATAAACCACGGAGTAGAAAGAAGGAGAGAAATCTTCTACGGATGCGCTAGTTTGAAAGTGGCAACGAATTCTCACCACCGCCAGAAGACGCTACTCGACAGACGCTCCCTATCTCCTACGGGAATCAATGTAAATGATACTGAATCTGTCATATTTTTAAATTCTGCTATGGGAAAGAAAAAAAAAATTTCAACTGGATTTTGGTGTAAACCATCGATTAACATTATGAACTAAATATGACTTTGATCCCACTGAAATTTTGCCGTATTTTTTAAGAAAGATGTTTAACATGAAAAATGTTTGTTGCGAAAAAAAAATCGTCTGCAAAAAAAAAAAATACAATAAATAAATAATAATATTAAATAAAATAAAACAAATGAATGAATAAACAAAAAATCGTCTGCACAGTCAGTAATTTTTTTTCTGAGCCTGCCTTTACGCCATATTTGCGGAGTCGGAGTTGGAATCAGAATCCTCACAGAAAATTATTCAGAAAAGTACTTTACAATACATTATTTATCAAAACCATTTTCTTACAAAGTTAGTTTGAAGGAAATCGGACTTTAAGGTAGTAGTCTGGTAACTTATGCCTATTTTCACGGCTTTTTTGGAGGGTGGTTTTTTATAGGAAAATAAAAATGAATCTTCTTGAATACTAAGAGTGTTTTTATTTACATATTGAAGATATAAAAGAATATTTATTTGAAAAAAATTAATAGTTTTTTACTATTATTATTGCCCCTCGAAGTTGGAACCTCAAAAAAAAAAAAAAAAAAAATGCGCGTGGGTGGCCCGGGTGATTTTGGCTCTTGATGTTATCTGAAATCAAATATTCTTGATTATTCCTAATCTATAGATATGTCATTTTGGTCGGAACTACTGAAGTTAAATTTCAAGGGTAAATAATAAAATGGCGGACTTTGAAAAAAAAAGTCCTTTTATTTTAGCAAAGGAAGGGTTGTAAAATAAAAAGTTAGGGGTGAAAAAAATTCTCGTTAGTTCCGACGAGAACTATGAGTGTGTAGAACAGCCTGTTAAAATTTGAAAGCAATCGGTTCAGTAGAAAAAAAGTCGGACCCGGGCCGACCAGGAAAACAATGTTTTGAGAAAAACGCGTTTAAAGTTTAACAACAAACTCCGAGGCGCTCTAGGAAACTCATTATAACTCCCGAAATATTTCGAATTTCTGTCTGAAATTTTTTACAGTATATTCTTAAGACATTGTACTTTCAAATTAAGCAAAAAAAAAATCGATTTTTTTGAATCCAAGTTACCAGACTACTATTTTAAAGGTTAGACTCTGAGGCGCTCTAGGACACTCGTTCTAACTCCCGAAATATTTCGAATTTCTGTCCGAACTTTTCACAGTATATTCTCAAGACATTGTACTTTCAAGTGAAGCAAAAAAAAAAAAAAATTTCGATTTTCTGAACCCAAGTTACCAGAGTACTACCTTAAGTTCAGGATCAACATTCAACTTAAATTCCCGTAGGCGCTAATGTCAATTTTTTTATGAATGGTTCAATATTGAACGAAAAATGGTTCAAATCAAAAAGCGAAATGTGGGAATGAGCCTCTCCGAGATCTTTCAAACAAAAAAAAGTTTATTCCATTCGGACTGTTCACTCAGAAGTTATTAGGGGTGACAGCTTGCTTAGGCGGTTCAATGTTGAACGATAAATTGTTCAAATCGGAAATGTAAATACGGGAATGAAGTATCCTTGATAAGATCTTTCGAACAAAAAAAAGTTTGCTCAAATCGGAATGTTCACTCAAAAGTTAGCATCGCGGGACAGGTTGTTTGAACGGTTCAAAGTTGAACCAAAAATTGTTCAAATCTAAAAATAAAATATGGGAATGAGCTGTACTCGCCGATACCTTTCCAACAAAAAAATGTTTGTCCAAATCGGAATGTTCATTCAAAAGTTATTAGGGGGGGGGGGGGACAGACAGACCGACCGACCCACCGACACACAAATTCCCCATCTCAATACCCTACTTTCAAATTTTTAATTTTTCGATATTCATTTTACCTTTTCGTTTCTTTTTGGCTTTTTTTTTCGGACTTGTTGATATTTTTTTAACTTGGCGATATTTTTGTGGACTTGGCGATATTTTTTGGACTTGGCGATATTTTTTGGACTTGGCGATATTTTTTGGACTTGGCGATATTTTTTGGACTTGGCGATATTTTTTGGACTTGGCGATATTTTTTGGACTTGGCGATATTTTTTAAATGCATTAAGCCACTTTTAATACTTTCTTCGTCTTTCTTCTATTTTTTACGGGAAAGTAGGCTACTAAAGAAGGAACCTCCAGGATGTTTAAATTCCGGTGTAATTATCAGTGGCAATATTACATTATAGCTTATCCATTTAGCTCCTACTCACATTAAACAATTAGGAGTTTTGTGAGGTTCTCTTCAAAGCTCGATTGCGTAGCTTTGAGTTATCAGTTTACTTTGGAATCCCTCTAATTATCGACATAGTCATTAACCACTTAAATTCTTTGCCTAAACATCATTTGGGTGTCGTGGAAGGGTCTTTTTCTGATTTTGCTTGAGTTCCACTAGGTCAGCATACTTTTATACATCATTCCGCGTTCGATTGTTCGTGTAATCGCTTTTTTCCTTTTAATTTACAATGATTTTTACTCTATGGCCATAGGTTTCCGGCAAAATATTGATCAGAAAACTATTGTAAAGGTTAATGAAATTAGCCCGACTTAAGCAGAAATTCTTGAAATTGGAAATTAACACAGAACAGAAATTAAACAAAAATTCAAACTTTTGTTTGCAGATTTTAGTCCATGTACTTGATTTAAATAGAACATTATTCATTAAAAATGCTCTTATTTTTGGATACAGTATGACCAACAAATGATAGAGTAGGGTGTTGAAAATCATTGTGTTTTAAACTCAAAAGATATATTCCATTTTTTTTTTAAGTAGCACTTACAAAATAAAATCTGTTTACGTCAAAAACTGTTACTCCACAAATAATAGTTGTTTTAAAAAAATCCAAAACAAATAAAATTAAATATTTTAATTAAGAATATTTAACGAATTTTGAAGCTCACAATTTTATATCAAGTGCTATAAGTTTGTAAAATATATATACATGTTTTCTTACGTTGAAACATTTTAAGCACACCGGCTATAAATTTTAAACTTATTTGTTCAAACTACTGATAAACAATTTGTATTAAAAAAACTCAGTTTGAATTCAGTTTGTTCGGAATAGGTTTTGAAACATAAGCAAAAATTTAGAGCTGTGGATGGAAGCTCATCAACCTGGAATCTATTCTTTTTTCTTTTACTACTTCATAAAATGCTATTTACATGGGCTATAAAAAACATTTTATGAAAAACTACGAAAAACATTTCATAAAAATACCAAGAAGTTCATTTGTAGCATACTTACATCAGAAGTATGTAACATAAAAAAGGAGAAACAGCAATGCAACAGGGAAATAAAGAATTAGAAAAACCCATTGCGCTACAGAAAAAAAAATTTCACTCAGCCTCAAGAGAAATGATGAAACAAAATCGGCATGGCTTATTCGGATCTGAGTATTTTTGTGGTAACATAATCTCTGGGGTTATGTCTGGGTTTCAGTAACTTTTCCTTCGAAATAGCCAGGAAATGCCAAGTAAAGCATTTAATATCTTAGTTACCGCATGAGATAGAGTGACGTACATTTGATAAGATCCAATTTTTATTTGTGAGCGTTTATGTAATTAAGAAGAAGGTTTTATAGAAGAAGAATGTTTATTTTTAAAGTAAGAAGTACAAAGTTAAATGTAAAAAATGTTCATACCGATAGAACAAATGCTTTTAAGTTTCAATTGTAAAATATCATTACACGAAAAAAATGATATTGATCTGCAAATTTAAAAGGAATATCGTGTTAACGTTGTTACCCATAAATTCACTTGTACGCTCTTTAAGAAGTTTGAATTTTTACCTGGCATTATTTTTCAATCACTTGCAACAAAAAAGTTGATATTCCTAGCTCAAGAGTGAAAATAGCCGTTTTTAATGAAAATCAAACAAGTTGATCGTTCATGTAAAACACCCCCCCCCCTCCCAGTTAGAGATCGAAATCCAGAGACTGCAGCTTTGTTCTCATTTGAGCTCATCAGTCTGGAATAGGTAGCAGCCGAGCTGTAGGCCGAAAACATGTAATAGAAGCTAAAAGAGCAAAGCAAACTGATAGCTAATATGCGAGACTCTATAACAATGGTACGTTTCAATTCTTAAGTAGCTTCCCAGGTAGCACAAATTACGTTTTATAAACGTTTAGAATCGGTTGTCACAACGTTAATTACCATTTTACAACCTTTATAAAACGAAGTGTTCTACTTGGGTTGAATATTAAGTAATAAGTTACTGTCCCTAAGCTAGGGCTAAGATAAGCTACCAGACTACCTATTCCAAACTTATGAGTTCTAATAAGAATGAAACTTCAGTCTCTGGATGATATAAGTGAGCTGGTGTGAACTAGCCTTAGCCCTGGCTTAGGGGGGGGGGGTAACTTACTCCTTAAGTTTAATGATAAAATTCATGAAAATATTATGCTAATAAATAATTGTTTGCTTTGAAATTTAAATAAAACATTTAGTAAGTAATATAATACTGACTATGTAATACCGAATTTAATTTCCCAAATTGTTAGCGTTTAATATTCGGTAAAATTGAATCATTAATGGAATTTTTACTGAGCAATCTCTTCTCTTCTCTTCTCTACTAATAATAAAGCTGAAGGTGGTTCTGTCTGTCCTTCTTTCTTTCTTTCTTTCTGTCTGTCTGTCTGTTACGCGCGTAGCGCCAAAACCGTTCGGTCGATTTTCATGCCACTTGGCACAAAATTAGTTTGTAGCATGTAGTTTTGCACCTCGAAGCGATTTTTCGAACATTCCATTTCGTTCTTTTTCTATTCGAATTCTTAGAGGAAATTCGATAAAATAGGGAAGAAATATTCCATACACATTTTTAAGTCTTATGTCATTCGAAAGCTTGAAATTTTCTGCACAAAATGACGTTTTTTCGAAGTTTCTACGATCATCAGGAGAGCTGTAACAATTGTTTTTAGAATCCCGAAATTCAAGGCTTACCTTCAGTAAAGCAAGCCAAACGATTCTAAAATGGCTTTGCTCGCGGATAAAATTTGTTTGAAAATAGAGATGAAATTAATTATTTTATCAACGGAAATCAACTTTTCATGTTGTTACCATGGTTACGTTTTTATTTCGTTCTTTTTCCCTTAATAATTTTAAAAATGTATTTGTTTTTGTAACAATCCAAACTCCAAGCCTTATTAAAATAAGTCAAATGAAATATTAAAAACCGTGATAAGATGGAGCCTGTCAATCAAATGAGAAATCGAGTCCTTTCCTTAAAATACAGGATACCATTCTAAATTTATCGTCTGCAAAACATATTTTACTTCATTATTAATTTATTTCAATATAAATTGCAGCAAATGGCTTGAGTGAACGAATTTAGCTTTTAATTTATCGTTTGCTGGTTGATTTTTGTCGATGTTTATTGTTTTTATTATCATTGTGAAGAATAATGCACGAAATTTCTATGACTAATACTTAAAATTTTTAGGATCAGTTGAGTTTAAAAGAAAAATTGCTCCAAATATACTTTTGCAATGTGATTATTTATTGTTGGACTGTAATTTGCAGCAATAATTGCATTTAATAAATAATGAAAGACAATATTAAAAATTATTTTTTTGGCGACTTTTTTACAATTTGGCATTCAATTCTATTTCAGTATATTTACTTCTATCTTATTGCGATATTGCAACGTTCTTTCTAAAGTATGTCATTTCGGAAAATGTATTATTTTGTTTTTGAAGTTAGGAAAGAAAACTTTCTTCTTCTTTGAAACTTTGATAAGATTTCTGTTGGTTTCTGTGAGCAACAAAATTTTTCTTATTTTTTCTTTTGGTTTATTTTTGTGCACCTATCTTTGGGGTTGCATTCGAATGTCCCCAAGGGGGTGATTTACCCCTTTTATGGGGTAATCAGGGCTTTCAATGCAGACCAAAGTGATATGAATTGGCGCGACCACTTGGCGATATCTCGCCAAGCTTTTGGTCACCAAGTGTTTGACGCCAATTTGGCGACATATCGCCAAGTTGGCAATAAATTTAGCGAAAAAAAATTTTTTTTGGGTTCAATTTGGCGCTATTGGCGATATTTTGCGAAAAATCTACTGAATGATGTTAAAATCGGCGATATTTAGGAGATTAATCATTGTAAAACATTTTTTTGCATTGTTTCGTGGCAAACTAGGGATGCAAATGTTTGAATTGTTATCTTACTCACTTCAAGCACTATTTTAGCACTTAAGGCATCTACTAAGAAATTTACACGTAAAAGGAAGTAGTGTAGGGTCCATACCAAATTTTTATATCATACTTTGAAGGAATTATAGTTGAATTATAACTAAAATAGAGTATTTTTTTTCGCTATATCATTTTTTTACAAATGAACTTTTAATTTTATACCACGGGCAAAGCCGTGCGGGTACCGCTAGTCTGTAAATAAAGCTATTTTGTGTAAAATGTAAGCGTATAATGGTGTAAGAGGCAAACTAAAAAACAGAATTGACAATAACATATCTTCCAACATATAATTTCGAATCTAAATATTAAAAAAAACATTATATACAAGTAAACTAAAAGCAGAAATTCAAAGGCAGCTACTATATTAGCTTGTCTTTTAAACACATTTTGTCTTGTGCAATAAAATAATAATAATAATAATAATATCAGCTTTACCAAAAATCCACTTTTAGGTTCAGGATCTTCAATTACATTAAATCAAAAAATTTAAATGTTTCTTTTGAACATTTGTTTTTGAATATTTGCTTTTGAACATGTTCTTCTTCAGGAGATTTTTCCGATTAAATTTGTTAGAAGCAAATCCGCCTTTTGCTTTTGAACATGATCTTCTTCAGGAGATTTTTCCGATTAAATTTGTTAGAAGCAAATCCACCTTTATGTACAAAATCTATTTTTGTTCTAAGTTTCCCAGTAAACACGAATGTTAAGCTGTTTTTAACTGTTCGAAGTTGAACTAAAAATTGTTCAATTCTGAGAATAAAATGTGGAAATGATGTGTCCTCGCCGAGATATTTCAAACAAAGAAAAATTTAATTGGATCGAAATATTCACCCAAAAGTTGTTAAGGAGACAGAAAAACATGCAGACAAACCAACCGACGGAAAGATAGACCCCCTAAGTCTAAGAGACTTTTTTTTCCAAATCGCAAAACCCACCTTTCCAATTTTTAATTTTTTGATATTGATTTAACTATATCTACTATCTACTTTTTCTTTTGGTTCGTACTTCACGACATTTTTACGATGCATTTAGCCACCCTTCATGCCTTTGTTAATTTTTTTTTTTTATCTAACGGGAAAATAGGTTTAAAACAAAGTACATTTTCTCTCCCAGAATTAGCTTACTTTGAAATGTTTTTATTATTTCTAAGGAAATAACACCATTATAAAGTTGAATCAGTACAGGAAAAAAAAAACAAGTATATTTAAGCACAAATACTGATTTCCAAATGTTGCATTTCAATTATAATTTATTAAACTATTATAAATACTCAAAACTATAATCTGAAATAACCCTCTTCTGTTTTTTTTTTCAAAAGATAAGCTACTGGAAAATTAAGAAAAAAAAACTTCTTTATGTTTTAAAATTTCATTTCATGAAATTTGCACTTGGAAAGAAATGTATCAAAAAATTTTAAATTTTAGAACAAACCGGATTCAGCAAATCTTGAGAAATATCCCTGAATATGTCCTAACCCATAAATCTCTGTTCTATTAAAACACACGCAATAAGATTTCCTACATAAAATTCAGAGTTGTGAACCTTTTCTTTTTGGATTCTCTCTAAAGTTCAAAGCATTTTGATGCTGTACCAATAGCAATTTCAGGCTATTTCCCCTATTTTCAATTCCGGAATGTGAAATTTCCCTTTTTACTCTAGAATGAAAGGAGATTCAATAATGAATACTATTTGCTGCGTAAAGAATTGTTCTGGCGTTTTTAAAGCCACGCACTATCTTTCTATCTGAAACCAAACTTAGAAGGGCTATCAGTATTATCTAAAAATGCAATAATACGAAAAAAGGTACAAAAATCATTGAGTAATTGTTGAGGGATTTTTTTTTTTTTTTTGCAATTTGGTACCATTTGAAGAAAAGAATATTCGAACGAAGGAAAAACTCATTGCATTTTGATTTACCTTCATTTATAATTAATTTTTATGATTTTTTTTAAACTCAAAGTGAAACTCAAGTACTATACAGTTTCAGACTTATTATATACATGTATTTTCTTAAACATTGTCAAACAAGTTGAAATATATCCTAAAAAGGCAAAAATTTAGTTGCATAGTTTCTTTTCCAAGAAGAAAATACCATTTCTTCGATTTAAAAAGTCGTAAGAAGATTTTGAGACTCCTAATGAACTTTTAAATTTTCTGATTTTGAAACTGTTTTTTGAAAAAGGAAAATAAAATTAAAGTATGTAAATGCTTTTGTGCAAACAAATGTAAAGAATAAGTATAACGTTAAAAAAGCACAAATACGCAGGGATACTGCGAATACGTGTTTCGGCGTTACAAGGAACGTCTTTTTCAATGCAAAAAAAATGTGAGCTTATGGATGCACAGACAGCCGACAAAAAGTATTGCATTTTTACGTAATTCTAAGTTCACGTTTCACACTACATATACAGGGTGTCAAAAAACTAATCACCAGATAAGACTATATTAAAAAATATCTAGAATTAATGATAGAGGCAATTCCATTATAATTTATGCATAAAGTGTTGCAAAAGCCCCTTATAACGAATTATATTCTGTAAGATGCTTGTTTTATTTCAGAACTTAACAAAGAGCATGAACATATAGAAGGTTTCAAGAAACAATATTTAAATGATATTTACTTCATTTTACGTAGTAAAGGAAGTATTGTGATCGCGAAAAAAAATTCAGTCAAATTTGGGTCTAAATTTTGATTTTGCTCACCCCCGAATGAATGTTTAGTAGTTTTTTCGACCTGTCAGCACGTGCATATGTACCTACCAACAACAAAAAGCCGAAAAATCCTCTGTATGTACGCATGTATGTAAGTGTGTCGCATAACTCAAAAACTATTTGCTGTAGAAGCTTCTAGTTTGATATGTAGGCTCTGAGGATGGTCTAGTTATGTACCTCTCCATGTGGTTGTATTCGAATGTTCCCAAGGGGGTCTTTTACCACCTTTTGGGGGTAAATCAGTGTCAATTTTGATGCAGACTCAAGTGATACGAATTAGCGCGACCACTTGGCGATATGTCGCCAAGCTTTTGGTCGCCAAGTGTTGGCGACATATCGCCAAGTTGGTGACAAATTTGGCGATTTTTTTTTTTTTTTTTGAATTTGGGTTCAACTTGGCGCGATTGGCGATACTTTGCAAAAAAAATTCTGAATGATGTTAAAATCGGCAATATTTAGAAAATTAACCAATGTAAAGCATTTTTCTGCACTGTTTCGTGGCAGATTAGGGGTGTCTATATTTGAATTGTTACCTTCCCAACTCCAAGTACTTTTTTTAACACTTAAGGCAACTACTAAGAAATTTACACGTAAAAGAAAGTAGTGTGGGGTCCATACCAGATTTTTTTTTTTGACTCAGTATGGACGCATTATATGAGATACTTTCGATGCGGAGACGTCTTACGAGATACAGGGATTTGAAATTTTACTTAAAATATAAAGGATTTGCAATAAACTATTGTGATCTTCTCACGAGGTTGGCGAGGATAAAGAAAGTTTGGATGAAGATAGAAAATAATTCGCGTTTATATTTTTTTTTTCGCTCGAACAGTAAGCAATCGCTACCAGCGGTTCGGTGCTGTTCAAGAACTTACAATATATTAGAATAGGGGTGTTTTTCCCGTCATAACTTTAGGTCACTTATATTGATAGAATATACAAAAACAATTTTTATCACTTTACAGATGATTCCAAATGTAAATTTAATTTAGGTTTTATTCCATCGAACGACAACCACTGGGTCAAAATCGTCAACCGGTGAGGGCTTTGACTTGATGTACCGAATAATCCGAAAAACATTGGGTTGAACTTGATTGATTTAATTTGCGCACTAAATCTGTTTAGCCCATTAAATGCCTAGCGTCCTTTTAAAAGGACGGTCCAAAAAAGGGTCTGAATTTCCCCAAAATGAACATTTCAACTAAATAATAGTGTTCAATGAGTACCTTGGTATTGTTTCAATTCGTTATTAACAGATTGCAGCACATAACTATTGCAAAGTGTGTTCTGTAGCAGTTTTAATATGATCTTTATCAAGAATTACATCGTTCACAATCTCAAGAAAAAAAGCTAAGTTTTCAAAGTTATTCCCAGCTTCCCAGTTAATGTTAATTGCTGATTTTATTTCTTCTTATAAAATGTTTTTATAAATATTATATCGTAGGCAGAAAAAAATTTGAGTAAAACAAGTATTTACCCTCTGGGGTCTATCGTAACTTTTGAGGGACAATTTTTCTTTCCTTAATAAAACAATTTTTTTTATATAACATTTTTTAAAATTATTTTTCCTGTCCATTAAGCACTGTTTGTAACCAGTATACAAAATATCTGTGGAAAAAAATGTCAGGCATTAATGTGTTAGGGAAGTGTGTAACATTAACGTAACTTGTGTTTTGTGACATATTGTTGCAAACTGAGGCAGACCAGATTTTAGCTGACACCTGCATTAACTATCTGTTGAAGGAATTTGAAAGATTTAACGTATGAAGTAACATAAAAAAAATCAAGATGTTTTTCTTTCTTTGAGGCTGTTTATGAGTTAATTTTTGAACCTTTTTTTTTTTTTTTTTGAATATGTTTTTTTTTTTTTTTCACAATTTAAAAATGTTCTTTTGTGCGACTTTCGTATAAACATGAATTTCATAACTTATACTTATTAAGAGAAAAAGTACTTATTTTGTAGCAAAAAAGTCACGACACATTCAGAAAATAACGAATGTCTGTAAATATTGTGTTCATTTATATGAGAAGAAATAATTCTTCTCGAATAAATGCAATTTGTGCTTGGTTGAAACTATTCCCACATGTCAAAAAAAGTTTTATCTAACTTGCTGCTCCTACTACGAAAACAAATTGTAAGTCTCGTGTGTACATAAATGGGACTTTTTTCTTCACTTTAGTTTATGTGAAGTCCCTATCCATTCACTTAATAGGATGTAGAAGCTTAAACAAGACTGGCAGGGATAGAACTATGTGCTTTTATACTAATGCATTTACATTTACATAGTTAGTCTTGATGTGTACAGAATACTGAAATAAAATTAAGATCTTAAAGTTTTTGAGAAAACAATATAAAAGCAAATATTTTTGTGCGTAAAACTTCTGTAAAAAGGAATAATAGTGCTTGGAATATTAGGATAGTAATAGAGTAGGAAGTAAAGATAAGCAAATTTTCGTCTTCTTCAAAGGCATAACGAAAGATTTGTTTCCACGACACAAAGTTTTACGTACTTCGCTATTTGAAAATGGCTTCGCCTATTTTAAGCCACCTTTGCTTTAGTAAATTGCAATAGTGGCTAGAGATGCACCGCCTAATCGGCAGTACCGATTAATCGTCAATAATCGGCCACTTTGCCGATTATTAATAATCGGCCAAATCGGGCCGATTAATCGGCGAAAAAATATTTTTCAAGTATTATTCTTTAAAGTATACCTTTACTAAGAAACTAAGATGAATAATTTTATTAACAGTAATAATAATCCTAACAGTTGATAGAAAGTTTTTTTTTAATTAATTATCCAACTTTGAATAAATATACATAGACAATATTGCAATATTTTTCATGTGGTGATAGTTTTCTCTTAGCACAGTGATTTTAGTTAACCTCTAATTTTCAAAGAATAAAAGTATTGAATTAAAGGCTACTAATTATTAAAAAGTATGAATTAAAAGTACTCCTAATTTGGAGTGTTCACCACAGGCTCCACCTCCCCCTTTTTTTGAATTTTTTGTGTCCAATTAAAATAACTAACAATGTGTCAATACTATTATTGACAATAAGATGAAAATTGTTTCTAAGATGTTTGATAAAATATTGAAATGTGAAAACTAGGAAAATGGAGAAAAATCTTCTCGGAAATAAATTACTTATTATTTCTAACTTCGAATTGTATAAGAGAGAAAAAACAGTGATGGTAAAATTGAAAACAATCATCCTCATCATTAATCGGCCGATTATCAACTACCGATTAATCGGTAATCGGTAATCGGCCAATTTGCTTATCGGTGCATCCCTAATGGTGGCAACAGTTTTTTTGGCTTAATTTTAATTTTTTCACCATTTTGGAGTAAAAATCGCAACCATAAATAGATTCTACTTTCCCAAACTTCACTCGCATTTTTAATGTAACATTGTTTTAAAAATTGCTTTGAAGCTTGGCGCACCAGAAAGATAGGAGAAAACAGAAATTAAACTTTGAATTTTTATTGCTTTCACAAGAAACAAAGAATACGAAAATGCTGCACTGATGAAGCAAAAAGCGTTTCTTTCGTTTGGGTTAACAAAACGCACTAATTTATCCATTTTACCATTTAAGTCATTAAAAACGTAATATTTACGTACTAACACATACTTGTTTCGTTTTCTTTAAAATAATTATAAATTTTGTAAGTAATTGTTATTTTTACGTTTTTAATTCCAGTAATATTGCTAAATTTTACGTTTATTCATTGATAATCACCCAAAACCATGTTGCCTTTTGAATCATTACCCTTATGTTGTTTTACTCTGCGTTGCACCAGTTTAACTTTGTGGCTATGACTTTATAGCAAGAAGTTGGAGATATATAGAAAAGTTGGCATCCTTTTTGTCCCCGCTTTGACAAGTTGGCTTCCCTTTTGTCCCCGAATTTCGCCATAATTCACCTAATATCACCTCATTTAGCGAAATTTTAGACCTCGTAGATAACGGTAGAATTTGAAGCATAATGCACCTTTTTTGCGAGATAGTATATGTTTAGCTGAACCGATGATTTAGTCAGTTCAGTTGGTTGACGGTCAGCTGTGATTTAGATACCTTGCATTTCTATGCTAATGCTTCAGTGTTTCTAAATATTTAGTAACATATACTTGTTTGCCCTCACATTTAAGGCATTTTATGCATTTGGCACTAACTGCTGGATATTTTAGCAATTGTACAATAACTTATTTGTAAATACAGTAAGTTAACTTAGTAGTATTTGAAAAAACTGATTCATTCATTTTTCAAAACCACTTGCAGTAAAGATGGACTGGTAATAATATTTCAGATTTTCTTTTACGTTGAAGAGGAATATATAATTTAAGCAAATTTAACCTAGTACTATTGTAAATTCTACGCAGGTACTATTCAGACCACTAAATTAGGTTCGTGTTGGATAAATGCGTGGGATAAATTTTTGAGTTTAATAAACTTGCGTTGAGTACCCGGTTTGAATAAACTAGTTATCAAAAAAGGGGACTCCACTATTTTTTCCGAAAAATATTGTTCTTCCGCATCTTTTCGTCCTTTATTCTTTTTTTTCCTCTTGTTTTTTGAACAAATAACCTTGCTTTCTGACTGTCTAAGAACTAGTCTGAAAGAAAATAGTTAAAACTTTATTACACTTTCATTGGTTCAACACCATTTTACGTTTCTCTTGTATACATTTTTAAAAATAGATTCAGGCATAGTACATATACTGATTATTCATTTTCCTTATTTTTACTTTTTTTATACAGGCCCTTCAAAAAAGTTAAAACGGTATTTCACTGGGCAAGACAAAAAAATTAGCGTCCCTGTTTCGAACAACTCTCCTCTACCATCTTCAAAGTCTTCAATGAGACTAACTGCGGGCTACTAATTAGGTCAATATGAAATACAGTCGAGCCTACTTATTTTAATATCGGTTAATATAATATCCCGCTTAATATACTACGTTTTCATTGCACCAAACCGCTTTAATGTAATTTTTCGATTGCAGATAATGAAATATCGCAAATATTAGAATATGTTTTCGTGGAAAAATGTAAATTCCATAAATTCCATAAAACTGAGTCGACTGTTTATGTTTACTACTGTGTTTTGAACCAAAAAGTTTTTGGTGGAAACCTCCGAAAATGTTTGAATTAATAGGAAACATTGAAAATGAAGAGTTTGCCTTATATACTAAGTAATTAAATGTAACACATATTTTGTATAAAGCATTGAGTAACCGCCCCTAAGCAAGGGCTAAGTCAGGAACATGCAATACACCGCCAACTCGGCTATTTCGATCCATGGACTGCAGTTTCGTGCTTATTGTGCGCTCATCAGCATGGAATACGAAAGTAGCCGAGTTGGAGGCAAAGTTTTTCGCTCTCTTTACTCTATAAGAGGATTTTTGCCTTCAACTCGGTTACTTTCGTATTCCATGCTGATGAGCGCGCAATAAGCACGAAACTGCAGTCCATGGACCGAAATAGCCGAGTTGGCGGTGTATTGCACATATTTTGTATTTGAAATTTAACTACAGTTACGAATAAAAACGAAAAGATGTATTCATAATAAAAGCCCAACATGTTCATTTCTAATATTTTCCCATCATTTTCTGGAATTATTTTAATCTGGTTTTCCTGGGAAAAAGTAACAATAAAAAAAAAGGTAATCTTTGCGAACAAATTTTAACCACCCTAAATGTATACGATCTTGGGAAATAATTTCCAAAAGAATTAAAGAGAAAATCCCAACTAATCCATTTAATGAGATCTGGTTTGAGCTGCTCGCATAAGCCATAATTATCTAGGATTAAAATCTAATCAGCACCTCATTTGATCGTTAACATTAGGGCGAAAATTTAATGATGCAATATGATTGAGTTCT
The DNA here is from genome assembly GCA_038373865.1 of Uloborus plumipes. Lineage (NCBI taxonomy): Eukaryota > Metazoa > Arthropoda > Arachnida > Araneae > Uloboridae > Uloborus > Uloborus plumipes. Next base: position 35,905 of record JAXGGA010002540.1, read on the forward strand.
GAGGGAAACAAATTAACTGTGGCCACTAGAATACCGTATTAGCAAATCTATTTCGCCTATTTTAATTGCCTACTTCCTTTACGTATACACTTTGAACCTATCTACTTTATAAATAATGTCAGCAATTCCATTTAATTTGAGGCTTATATCAGAATTTTGCCAATTAAAATGAATTGTAGCATTTATAATTATTTTAAACCACCGAATATAGATGTAGGGTCAGTTTGGATAAAGGGAAACGGCAATTTAAATGTTAAAACTTTAGATTGTTCCATTTCTTTTAAGTAAATTGTGATATGACATTTTTTGCATCAAAGATTACGCTTTCTGAGAACAACTGAGCATGAAATATTTGGTTTTATAGTTGTTTGTTAGCGAATTTTATGTATTATTTCTCTAGCGTGTTTTGCTGTGACTACGCAAGATCTTCATTTTTCCTCCATCACATTTTCGCCTATTTTTTGGTTAAAAAAAAAAAAAAACTTGTTTTTTTCTGTTTTCTATTACAAATTTTTTAAATGAATAGCATCCAAAAATTAAGAAGCACTATCTCGGTTGGATAGAGCTCCGTGCTTATAATGGGAAAGACATGAGTTCCAATCCAGACTGAAACATATGGTTTAAATGGGGCTTTTTTCCTTTAGCATAATTTTAATACAACATTCCATCATCATAGGTGTTTTGTTTCCTTCCCCCCCTCTCTCGTAATACAGTCGAGTCTCGATAGCTCGAACTTCCAATTGAACTATTAAAAGCTCCGAGTTATTGGTAGCTCAAGCTATGAGACGTTTTGAAACGTTCTCAGAAATTTGGGACAGAAAGAAAACTTGTAGATAAAGGATTGTGCGAGTTATAAGGTTTCCAGTAAATATTGAAGATATTTTCACCACTATCTGCAAAAAATAAACACGAAGTCATTCTGCTGTTATTCAAAAACTTGCATAAAAAACGGGTTTTGCATTCCTTTTGTTAAGTGTGGCTACTTCGCAGGTCATCTAGGGAAATTATATTTCTTTCACTTCAGTGTGTCTCCTTTTACCCACAGATCAGGCAAGAAACTAATAAAAAATTCGCATTCGACGGAAATGTTGTAGACTAAAATGATTATCAAACTCCTAAATTTCAGTTTACATTGCGTTAGTTCATTCGTTCCTTCAGTAAAAAAAAAATAATAAAATTTCAGTTTTAAAAGCATGTAGCAGTCAAAAAGTTTGCAACCTTTAAAAAAATTCGGAAGGCCTTCGACGGTTAAAACGTATATAGTTTATTCGAATAGGAAAAATCTTAAATTGCTCTCATTAGCTCTTGTTTGAAAAATGACTCCAAAACAACGTAATTTCCCCCTTTTCTGATAACATCAAAATCATAAATCTGAAGAAGGTAGACAGCATTTGTTCTAATGGCACTTCAAATAAAAAGTAGGACTTCTTTATTGTTCGTTTCGATCATTGTGATAAATGCGTAACAGATGTTTGCCCAGCCTCGCGTTAAAAGATAACTTATCAATGAAAAGAAAAGTTCTTTTTTCTGTTTTATGTAAGGTAAGTGGTAATTCATAAGTTTTCTTTCAATACTTTATACGCTGTTCGTATTTATATATGAAATAATTGAAACAAACTCATTCAAAAGCAATCTACATTTTTTATTTAACTGCTAGCTTTTCTCCGTTTTTTGCTTTATACACTTTCATTGGTTTTCAACATTGATCGATTTTGTAGTTTTACTGGAGTATAAATTTTATGTATGTGTATCTAGTAGATAACTGTAGACTGCAACATTAATGCGTTATAGCGTGCTCTAAATAATATTTTAATAAAAAACAATATTTACTGAATAATGAACTTAATATCTTTTATTTCTGATGCTATTTTTACGATCAATTGAAAATGTTTTAAAACATTTTATTAAAATAAATAATTTTACTACTTAATTAAAGCACAGACTAGTAAAATATGATACATTTTAACTTCTATATTGACACTTGATCATGTAAATTGCACAATTATGTTATTTTACAGTCATTTAGCTAGTTAAAAAATTTATTTCTTTTTTTAACAAAAGTTTTCGCTGTCAGATAATTCTGTCGACCTACGATTTGCAGTAATAAGTGCAAGTTTATGTTACTTACATTTGGAATAGCGAACCGTTATTAAAGAATATTGTAAGTTTCTAGAGTTTTTTTTTTTTAATTTCCTTTAATTGTGAACTTAAAGTCGTACATAAAGCATTAAGTTCAAGAAAAATATTATGAGGTAGACATTTTAAAAATTATACTGAACATATTTTACGGTAATAAATAATCTATTAATGCATTACATATTAACAGAAGTGAAACCATGCTTATAGAGTGGCATTGCATTTTTTCTAATTTCGATATCAATACACAACTGTATAAACATTTGTTTCCATATTATTTTAGTCGTTTCATATTATAAATTAATAATGGTTAAATCCGTGCTTTATTTTCCTACGTACCACTACAAAAAACTCATGGTGGCTATATAATTAAACAGAAAAAACAATACTTACTGCGGATATTAATAGCCACAATGTCTTCCGAGTGTCTGAATAGAAAATCATGAAAATACGTTCAATCAAAAAAAAAAAAAAAAAGTCAACTTTAAAAGCAGCATTTTAAAAAGCGAACAAAGCTGAGAATTCTGACATAGGTTTACCTCCCCCCCGCCCACACACACACAAAAAAAACTGATTTTTTTCCCCTGACTGTTGCCAATGTATTTTTATTAAAATCATTTTTATAAAAATAATCTGCATCGTTTTCTTAATTCATTAAAACTCATTGTTAGTTTAGTTCTGACCCCAATCTACGGCTTTCAATTTAAGAAATTTTATAACTTCGTATTTAATGCGTAAAAACGTACATGTTCAGAAAACGTGATTTTTTAGCTCTTAAGTAACCTCATTGCACCGAGTTTCTGTCACTCCGTTTTATAAATGGATTTTTCAGAACAGAGTGAACAAGAGCACAGTACAAAAAGGATCGCTGTAACCTTCAAAACAGCTATCATTTATAAAAGAGTTAAACTAGTGGTTTGTTCTCTATTTATTGCCTCGAAATGGTGCCCGTTAATGATGCCATAAATCAAGAACTGCAAGTCATTAAGTGCTTCGTGCTAGTCATTTCTCTATATTGTTTATGTGGCGCATCCAGAGATTTATTACAGCAAGAAGCACTAGACCTAAAAATATCATGTGCAATAATTGTCATGTTTCGACCAATTATTAAGAGAAAAACCAAAATTCAGACGAAAAAATGTTTCGTTATCGACTAAGTATAAATCATAAAGTTTATTTATAACAAAATATGTCGGAACCTCCAGCTGTATCGACGCCTTGAGTCACGTGACTTGAAATCTCGTGACACAATAAGCGCGTTTGCTGTTTATTCGCGAGTTTTCATCAGTGTATTGCAAAAAAATTTACAGGTACGGTAAAATCAGTAGGCTCAAAATGTAAATTTTTTTCTCCGGTTTTGTCGTCACCAATTCTACCGAACTTGAAATACATTATGTGGTACGCGCGTAGAACCGCACTACACTTTTAAGCACATTTTTGAAAATTGTTAGTAAATGTATAGAAAAAAATGCATGAAACGAGCTCTTGAAGTGAAATAGCAAAAATAGGAAGTTTTGAAATGCTTCGAAATTTTGGAGGGACAAAAAATTTCAATAAAAAATATACCTGGTTTATCGTTACTGATTTATTATTAGTAAATCAACTAATATGCAACAATAAGAAAACAACCAAAAGTAATGACTAAAATACTTTTGTGGTTGCCGCTTACATGAATCACGTTTGTTCTGAACAGTTTTGATTCAGTAAGGTGTCTGATTCAACAAAGCTGAATTCTGTTGCTGCTGATTTAATTTATTGAAATGATTGATTCAATTAACGGGCGTCCACTGTACTCAAAGTACATTTAACCAAAATAGTTAATTGTAATTTATTTTCGTAGAAAACATGGTCAAAGTTTTGGAACCGGAAACAGTTTCAATGGATTAAAAATAAAGTAATAACTGAGATTTTTCAGTAATTTATCATATTACTGAAATCTTGATGATATTTTAAAATAAATGCAGATAATATTTTTGAAAGTAAAACTTGTTTCATTGATTTTAAAAATTTGAATGTTGCTCTTCTTTAATTTGAAATTTGAGCTCAGTTTAAAACAAATGATCCAAACATCCCCTATTCATATGGGGTCAACCCTTCACCAGTATTATAAATGGTTGAAGAATATGTTTACATTTCCAGCGCGTGGACATTTCTAGAAAAATCTGAGATTTTTCAGTCAAAATAGCATGTTGTTAAGTTCTCAGTTTCCCAAAAATTGAAATAAATCTGCATTGTTCTATTGTGCGATGTTTATGGGGGAGGATCAATGTAGAAAATTGTGTAAAATTCTTAATTTTTTTAAGTACTTTTTTCAATACCTGTTTTCCTTCCCTTGTGAAATCACGCTGATATGCCGTCCAGAATGACAGTATGGACTATAAACATTAAATTTCCTATAGAAATTATTTATTCAAATAGATAGATTCGCATTAAATACACAGAGATAAAAGCAGTTTGAGTTAGACAGCTGAATAAAGAAATATAGATACGTATGAATAAGTATATCTATATATCTTTATTTAGGTAAAGAGAGTTATATGTAACTTGATAGCACAGAGAGATTGTATACAGAAATATATACACCGAGGCTGACAGTTAAAGAGCAAATTAGATACATGTACAGATACATTAGATACATTTAAAGATATAGAAGTACATAGATTTATGTATTGAATGTTTTATGCCTCTACCATTTTTTTTTTTTGAAACTGTGGCCTAAGTGTTGCAATATAAATACAAAAAGAAAACGTGATCTGTTCCAGACATCAAACTATCTAGCTGCTGAAGGTGGCAAATAGGTAACTAATATAAACCAAAAAAATTAAATTTTGAAATGTAATCAAATAAAATAAGTCGAAAAGGAAATTAAATTTTAAAAGAGAAAGAAATAAAATAAACCAATAAGTAAACTAAGTTTTTTAATGTGAACAAAGGAATAATAAGAAAATGAATTTTTTCGAACAGATAAAAAGTTTTATCCTCCAATGATTGCAGCCAAGTTTTTAAACTTGCTTCGAACATTTAAAAAATATATATATTTTTGAAGTCATATAATTTTTGTCGTGTTCCCATATATTAAATTGTTTAGTGTAAATTTTTAATTCAGACTAAATAGTATACAAAAGAACACTAATAAATGTCATGTTTTAAAGTTATGACATACATGAAGAAATCAGCAAGCGATACATTGCTGATACAGCAGAAAATTTACAGCAATAACAATGATTAAAGAAATACCGTGTATCATATTTTAATGGACAAAAAAACTATTGTCTAAATTAGACTGATTTTAACCACTTTGGTATGGAAAATTTCAAAGCTAGGTATGTGTAAAATAATAATCATGCACAATTAATACATGTAAGCAGTTAATGTTAAAGTATATTCCAAACGTATAAAAAATGGCAGGTGTAAAAAATATCCAATCCATAAGAGTGTCAAAAAAAGTCATTATCATAATAAGTAAATGCATACAAAAATAAGAAAAGAAAATATTTTAGAAGTAAAAAAAAAACAAGAACAAAAGATAATGATAACCAGAAAGCGATTTTCCTCCCTCAATAGTTATTTTTCCTCTATTTTATTGGCCACGTTATGCGTTCAAGGAATATAAAAAGGATCAAATATAACCGCCGTGAAACAATATCGACTTATCTAAGGTATACTAGAAACATAAAGCAATTAACTCGTTCCCTACCAATCACAAAGTGCATAAAAGGAGCTGACCCCTCTCCATCGAAATTAATAATTAATTAACAAGAGCTAGTTTAGCGCTTTTAAAAGACGTTTTAGAACGTTTCTAAGTTTTAAAAAGAATACATTACAGGTGAATATTTCGCTTAAAAATACTTGTAACTCCTAATTCTCTCATTCAAGCTGTTAAAAATCTGCTGCCTTAAAGCAAATTGAAGATATTATAGGAATTTTACTATTTTGAAATTTTACAACGTTTGTAAAAAATGTTTTAGAATCAATGCTCCATATTTTTCGAAATGTTCTTTTCCTCCGTTTTTTTCGTATTCTAAAAACAATTAGGGGAGGGGGGACGGTAAGTTACTAATACTGATAACTACTGAACATTTTAACTATTTTATCTTTTGTTTTTTCATTTCAAAAAACCATTTAAGCAACTGAGTATAAGTTACGTCAAGAAGTTGATAAGTACAAATACTAACTTCCATGAAGCGACTTATCTCTAACATTATATCTCCCGTGCTTGGCATAATTCCACCATTGTGCTTCCGTCAAGTGTTGAGCAATAGTTGTCTTTGAATCTATTTTTATTTCATCGCGCTTTATCAACAGACAGAAGCTTATGGCTTCGCCTTGAATTTTTGTCTCCAACTATTTATGCTCAGAATGATAGCTTTAAAAGCATGGGCAAATATTGCGAAAAAAAGAGGCTTAAAACTAAAGCATTTAATATAGTTTTAATTTTTTATATACAGTCGAGCCTGTTAATGGAATAGCCAATTTTCCGCGAAAAAGTATTCTAATAAGCGGGATATTCCATTATCCGGGATCCCATCTACTCGACGTTTCAAATTGCATTTAAAATAAGACATATCAAAAAATTGCCTTAACCAGAGAACTATTTACCGACAAATATCTAATGATTAACTTTAAACATATTAATTAATAACGTTTGCTGTTTAGCATAAACATATGAAGGGTCAGGGGGAGAAACCACGGTAGTCACATTTGATTCATTTTGGGAAAAACGAAATTTAAACTTTACGAACTCATAAACTTCCCCAGTATACTTGTTCTAAAATGACAATAATACATGGACTACAGTGTTTTTTCACGAATATTGCATACACTAATTTCTAGCAGGTGGTAGCATCAGTTGAAATTCAACAAAAAGTGGACTACCGTGGTTTTTCCCCCTGACCCTTCATATTTTAAACATATTATGAATTGAATTAAAAAAATAAACTTATTTTTTGTAAAATATACATATGTGCAGCAATTTTTGAAAAATTACTTATAATGTTACTCACTTATTTGTTAATGAAGTCAGACATTCTGGACTGTTTACTGTTCTGTGAATGGATCAAATCAGTAACTTGAATTTCTAGTTTGTAAAACAAGTGAAAGTCAGCATTGGGTTTTGTTTCCAAAAAACGTCTTATAAAAAAAACAAGATTCATTGACTTGGAGATCAATGTCTCAAACTTTTTTGAAAGTTATAACTTCGTACATGGATTAGCATTTGCATATTGCGCAAAATTCACTTTTTCTTCTAAGGTAAAATCTTTTTGTTAAGAAGACATTATTAAGAGACAAGCACAGCCGAAGAAAAATTGGAAAATGATTTCAGAACAGCAAGAGACCCCCGTTGCGCTTCTCGGAATAGCTTTGTCATAGCCTAGTCGACTTCCCAAATCCTTTCTACCTGTTGATTTCGACATTTCTCTCTTCTTGTTTTAGCTTTCCTCTAGGTTCCTAGGGGTGAAGCTTATTCGAGACTTATTGTTGATTTTCTGAATAGGGAAATGTAGTAAAATTAACAATACACAGTGGGGGCGACAAAAATTATACTACGCTAGCTAAACATTGACTCCAAATTCTAGGAATCGCCATTTCCTGCCCCAACAAAGTGACAAAAGAAAAAAAAAACTTTGGAGGCCGTCCATATGCTTTACGTTCATTATTGTTCTTTACAGGAGGAGAAATTTGAATGGAATCTGTTGCAAATGGGAAAATAGTGTCATCAGCGCGGCTAAAAATTATTCTTTTAACCGGGATTGCTTCAAAAAAGTACTGCTTTAACTGGGAATATGATTTACTACGGTTCGGTACATTAAAAATGTATTGCATTAAGCGGGATATTCTATTAACCGATATTCCATTAAGCGGGTTCGACTGTAATTTTTTTAATTGTAGACTGGTTGTTCTAAAACTAAAAAAAAAATCAGAAACTTCAGCTGTTTTTAATTATTTGTTTTGCTAAATTTTTTGCAACTTTTTGAAAGATAAAAGTTTGTTTTCCTTGTAAAAATAATGCTACTTTCAAAAATTCGTGATGGTGACGTCCTTTTTAAATATTAGCGTCAACCTTTTAAGGACCATGACACATGTGTCCTCTTAGTTCAAAATTTATTGTATTAATAATTGAATATCAATGCTGTCAACAACGCTAAATCGGGTTAAAGGATGAACGAATACCCGACTTATAAAAATAAAACTTTTGGGAAGGAATATTTCCCCACGCTCTAAGAAATGATTATTGTTTTGACACTATAATATAGCTAATTTTAAAGTACTAAACTGTAAAAATTACTACTTTTACAGAAATAAACTGTAAGATTGCTAATTTTGCAGTTTATTCACGCGCATTTTACAGTTTTTAACTGGAACCTTTGCTGCCAGTATTATACTGATGTTTTTACAGTATAATACAGCTAAATTTTATGGCAATAAACTGTCAAAGTTTTTACTTCACAGTAAGAAACGGTAAAATTGCTAGTTTTAGAGTTTATTACTGTGCATTTTACAGTTTTAAATTGGATTTTTGGCTGCCAGTATTATATTGTTAAAAAAAAAAAAAAAAAAAAAAAAAAAAAAAAAAAAAAAAACAGTTCATTTTTTGCAGTGCATAGACGCAATGTTGGAGATCCCCATTTAATCTAATATTTTCTTCGAATAGTCCGATAACATTGATGTAGCGTTGTAACTTATTTTGACAAGGTTTTTTCAAATCTAACCAAAAATGAATATCTATCTACTTATATTAAAAACTGAGTATCTTTCTAACTATCTTTCTTTCTATGTCACGCTTCTTTCTCCTGAACGCCAATGACCTGAAAGTCGAACCAGGTACCGATAGATAGGTAATTTTTCAGGCTTCATTAGTTTCAATTGATATAATTATACGATTTTAATTAGCGAAGATATCAATTAATAAGTAGTCAAGTTTAAAGCGATTAAGCCTAATAAATGATTAAATATGAAATCCATTCTTGCAAACCGTCGTTGCTATGAAACAGTATAATAACAATGATAATGAGAATTTTGAATGAAGGCTTAACTAAATCAAACACGAAACTCATAAGCGGGCCACTTACGTAGAATTTTTATCGCTAGCTACTGGTAATATTTTGAAACATTTATTTGTTGAAGAGCCATCTACTTATATTAAAAACTGAGTATCTATGTCTGCTTTTTTCCTTTGAGCGAGCTGAACTTACTGAAACTTTCCTCACCATCTTGAAGACGTGAAGCATCTCAATAATTCGAATGATTTTTTTTATATAGGAAAAAAGTAAAGGCGTGAAGCGCCTGTAAGCGAGCCGCCTTGGCGGGGAGTAGTTTCTTTAAATTTTTTTTCTCACTACTTTCAGGGCACGAAGTGCCCGTGCAACGCCGGGCCACGTGCGTGGTATGTCTTGAAATCGAATGAACATTAAATTATATCAAATAATATAACTTCAGAATGAGGTAAAAGTTAGAGAGGGGGGAACTTATGCATCAACATGCCGCAGGAAGCTAATCTAGCTGCCCTGGCAGCTAGTATACATTAAAAACTGAGTATCTTTCTATCTATGTCACGCTTCTTTCTCCTGAACGCCAATGAACTGAAAGTCGAACCAGGTACCGATAGATAGGTAATTTTTCAGGCTTTATTAGTTTCAATTTATATAATTATACGATTTTAATTAGCGAAGATATCAATTAATAAGTAGTCAAATTTAAAGCGATTAAGCCTAATAAATGATTAAATATGAAATCCATTGTTGAAACGCGGTTGCCAAACCTATGAAACAGTGATAACAATGATAATGAGAATTTTGAATAAAGGCTTAACTAAATCAAACACGAAACTCATAAGCGGGCCACTTACATAGTATTTTTATCGCTAGCTACTTGTAATATTTTGGAACATTCATTTGTTGAAAAGCCATCTACTTTTATTAAAAAATGAGTATCTATGGCAGGGATTCAAGTGAAACAGGCCATCGCAAATTACAATCGCTACTGGAAATGAATTACATTAGAACATTTCTTGATAAAAACATCGTGACGTCAGCGTGACGTTTGCCTATGAAAAACGAGCTAGATAAAACGTCACAGTCTACTTGGCGAATAAGAGGAGATCGCTGAGTGCTTGTGAGCTCTTATTGGCTCCACCCGTAGTGACGTCATGCCAAGCTAAGTTGATGATAATGTAATTCACTTCCAGTAGCGATTGCAATTCGAAGCGATCGCAGTGCTGTTTCACTTGAATCCCTGCCTAAGTCTGCTTTTTTCCTTTGAGCGAGCTGAACTTACTGAAACTTTCCTTACCATCTTGAAAGCGCGAAGCATCTCAATAATTCGAATGATTTTTTTATATAGGAAAAAAGTAAAGGCGTGAAGCGCCTGTTAGCGAGCCGCCTTGGCGGGGAGTACTTTCTTGAAATTTTCCTCACTACTTTCAAGGCACGAAGTGCCCGTGCAATGCCGGGTCACGTGCGTGGTATGTCTTTAAATCGAATGAACATTAAATTATATCAAATAATATAACTTCAGAATGAGGTAAAAGTTAGAGAGGGGGACGTAATGCATCAACATGCCGCAGGAAGCTAATCTAGCTGCCCTGGCAGCTAGTCTATATACATAAAAGACTACTTTTGAAAACGTATGTCCGGGGTAATCTTCCAAACTACAGAACCGATTTTAACCATTTTTTCACCGTAGATAGCTACAGTAACAGGGAACAGGATAAGCTATAATTTATTTCTTAGTTTAAAAAGTTATTATGGAAAACAGTTAATTTTATGTTATTTCCTCATTAAATGATTAAATTTTCAGTGCATTGTTGCAAAAATTTGGTGCCATGCAGCAACAATATTGATTGTAATCATATTGAAAATTTTGAACCAAGGCTTCTCTGGAGTAAGTATGGAATGTATTGCCTTCTAAGAATTTTTATATTTATTTGAGCCAACAATCGCTAACGGGTGAAATAAAAAAAAATTGATTTTGGCAATAGTTAGAGAATAGAAAGTGTTTATAGTCAAAAAAATTTCTAAATTAGGTACATAAGATGTTTTCACCTCACCAATGTTGTCACGAGGATAGAAACTAATAATGGGACTTATTTAACGAGCAATATTTGGAAATGGTTAATTTCAGTGCGATTGATACTGTAAATATATATTTATTTTAATATACCAAGCTTATAACATTTCCTATTTACTCAAACATTATTTGTAGCTTGCTATTTTTTTTTAGCTTGCATTATTTATTTTATAGTTTATTCATAACATAGCCATTGTTTACAGAAGTAGCCATTATGTTTATAGATATATGCACTTTAGTGTTGGGAAATTTATGAATGAGTTTCACTAAACCACCCTACACCCACAGAAACCCGGGCAGGGCAGGGTACCCGGCTAGTATGAATATAAAACGACAAGACAAAGCATTTTTTACTTAAAAAAATTGATCATTATTTTTTTAATTTACAATGTTTAAAACACAATTAACCATTGTATGTTTAATTGTGTAAAGCTAATATTTGAATTTAAATGTAAAGCTAATATTTCTCCCGGCACGCACATGACAATTAAAATATTTCCTCTTAGCTAGTGAATAGTAGGAACTCTGAACATCTAAGTGGAGATTATAATGTTCTTTTTCTTTTGGAACTGGAGAATTTTTTTAAGAGGAAGGCTAAGAAAAATGTTGTCTGAACAGTGAGAAAGCAATTCCCTGTCGTGGTCTTTTTCAAAAAAGGAGTGTTAGGAAAATATTGGCAAAGCATAGATTTTATAATTTAAGTTTGAGTCACTTGTTTAATTTTTGATGAATAATTTCGTATGCACCTTTTATATAAACACTTAACTATAATATTATTTTGCAGTTTATTAAGCTTTCCTTGAAACTTTGTACAACTTACATTTATTGTTCCTTCGAAAGAGCTACTGATTTATTATATTTTTAGGCGTTTTTTTTTTTTTTTTTTTTCCAATTTGGTAAGGTAAAGACCGTATCACTGGGCAAACATGTATATATCGCTTAATCAAATACTACATGTTGGAACCGACAATATTTATCTAAGCGAGGCCCAGTAACGAAACATTTATAATTTTTTCTTGCTATTAAGACATCATAAAACTAATATCGGCGCAAACTAAATTAGTACTTTAAAAATAGAGTACTTTTAGTTTGGAAACATCACAAATGAAATTGGTAGATTGAAGTCATCATTTTCATATTTTCATACTTCTGCTTTTGATAAAATTACTTTTTAACCTAACATTAAACGTACTTAATGCCATTTATTACTCAAATATTTCTGAGTTAAATAACAAATTAACCAAATTTTGGAAAATTGTTATTTTTCGTCTTTAAGGAACTATATAGAGAAGTATTTCCTCTCAGCAGGCTAAAATTTGCACATCTAATTTTCATAAAGCTTGACACACGTCCTTAGATCCATAAGCTCACTTTTTTTTGCATTGAAAAACGCGTTCCTTATAACGATGTGAAACGTGTGTGCGTATTTCTGCTTATTTGTGTTTTTTAATGTTGTATTATTTGCTTTTACTTTCACACAAGTGTTATTCGTTTTGCAATTTAATACATTTGTCTACATATACAAAGGTATCGATGTGTTTCTTTCCTTCTTTCTTTGTACCCGCTAGCCAGGAAGCCGCATGGAGCCTACAGCCCTGAAACTTGGCATAAAATTCTAGCGTAACTTGGTATTCTACACCTCGAAGCCGAAATTCTAAATTTCAAATTAGTTTTTTAATTATTTTTTAATGTAAATTTCGTCCAATTAGGGAGTGAAAAAATCTCCTCGCCTCCTAAACATTACATTAAAAATACCTTTTTCCACAACAAAAAGTTCTTTCATTTCACTGATAGAGTTAGAACAGGAGCAATCAACAATTCTAATTGAGCTAAATTTCAAGGCTAGACTCTATTCAAATTAACTTTCACTAAGCAAAAAATTCCGAATTATTTTTACCGTGCTGGTGTTTGAAACCATTAACCTTGGGATAACTTTTCATTTTGTTTCTTGGGCGTTATGATTCAATAAAAGATAAACGATGATTTTTTTTCTCACACATTTTCTTAATTTTTTTTCAGCTTTTGAGAAACATTTTCATTATTGCTACGGTATTGCATTTTGTTTTAGATCAGTTAATATACTTTACTTTGCATATTTCAGTTAAATTATTTTTTCTACAAGGGACGGGAGAAATAAATTTTCTTTTGCGCTAAATATGCTATAATTTATAATTAGGTTATTTTTAGTGGGTATAGTGCAAGAGAATAAGAAAAAGAATCATTCAAAATTGTGAATATCAACATTATGTTTTTATTTTTACGGTATTACACAAATGAATTTATTTAGTTCGTTGACTTATTATTTGCTGATAGAATTAAGTCTCACATTCTTTAATGCTAAATAAAATGATTTCAAAGACAGTAAACTTGTTACGTTGTTTTATTACTATTTTTCTTATGAAATACTGAACAGGAAATGCAAATGGTGTATTATGAATAAGTACACCTTGATAACTTTGTAAGCATATGAATACTTAATTCATGTTTTTCCATTTACAAGTTTCATACTTAGAAACAAATTTTACTTATTTTATTAATAACAGCAATGTGGTATTATTTGAAAATAATTTCGATTAATATTTCTTCTCTTTTCTTCTAGATTTAGAATGGATGCAGATTCGAAAAGAGACCTTGATCCACAAGGAATAAATCTTGTTTCAATGCAACTAGACGATTCCGAGAGCACTGCGTATAATATGAAATTGAAACAAAATAAGTGTCTAGCAAACATTGCTACCTAACTCAGACCAATGTATTATTCAGGATCAACTACAAAACTGACGGTCAAGAATATTTCTTTTCATTGATATTTTGATTGAAATACCTTTGAAGAATATATTCCAAAATTTTGAAAATCAAAAAGGATTCATTCTCTAACAAAGAACATGTCACTAGTAAAAATATTTAATAATTTTGTCCATAGCGAAAATAATTATTATATTAGCACTTTTTTAACCTTTATTATATTTAAAGCAATGTTTTTATGCAGCAAAATATATTAATATTAATCATTTAGTATTGCCTTCCATGCGGTATTTCATATCAGAAAGGAATTAATGGTTATATATGATTTGTTCTACTGTACCCTTGCAGAAAGAAAATGACTTCTTTTCTGATAATTTATAATAGAAGCAATATTTAAAATTCTTTCCAGAGCTTCCTTATATTGATTTTGAATTTCACATATTTTTTATTGGATCCAATCATTCTTTACTTTTCATCATGTATAACAAATCGTATCAAGAAAACAGTACTTTGATAGAAAACCTGTTTAATACCGTTCTGTGCAATAACCAAAGCTATGATGGAAATTGCTCAAATTTAAGTTGGACTTCCTTGGTTGAAACTCCTGTCAATCCTGCATTAGAAGAATTTCAAGAAAGAAGTAGGTTTTGGGTACAAAAGGTTTTAGTTCCAATCATCATGCTCATCGGAGTCATCGGAAACACAGTCACGATTTTCATCATGACGCAAAGACGCATGCGCAGTTCAACAAATTGGTACCTAGCAGCTCTTGCCATATTTGACATGAGTTATCTCATATTTTCTTTCGCTTTATCATTTCAACATTACCCCAGAATTCACGATGCCCAGTTTTACCCTTACTGGAAACTTTGGCCTTACATGTTAACCATTACTGACGCATCAAGTAATTCATCCGTATGGTTAACTGTTACATTTACCATAGAACGATACATAGCCGTCTGTCACCCAATGAAAGGTAAAGTTTTGTGTACAGAATCCCGGGCAAAGAAAATGATCATTTGTGTCTCCCTTTCATGTTTCTTAATAGCATCCCCTACAGCATTTGAATGGAACATTGTGGAAGTGGTAAATCCATTGACTAATAGCACTCAAGTACGAGCAGACTACTCCGACCTTGGTAACAATCCCGTATATGTTTCAATTTATTACTGGATGATATCAGTTCTTTTTATTATAATTCCTATTGTCTTACTAGCAGTTTTCAATGCCTTTCTTATAAAATCAGTTCATTCTTCAAAATCCCGTAGGAAGACAATGACAAGGCGAAAGGAGACCAGAGACCAAGCCATGCAAGAGAGTAAAATTACTGTGATGTTAATCGCTGTAGTCATATTATTTCTTGTGTGTCAACTGCCTACGGCAGTCATTTTACTATATAAATCATTCCATCATGTTAAGTCAAGAAGCAATGAGGATTTGCTACTTAGAGGTTTGGGAAATATCTTCAACTTTCTAATGGCTGTAAATGCAGCGGGTAACTTTGTACTGTACTGTCTTTTAAGTCAAAAATACAGGAGGACATTCCTATTTTTGTTTTGCCCTTGCTTGAAAGGCAAAATCACAAGACTGCATTCTGTATACCAAAATACTGTGTATACTACAATGGATAACGAGAGTTCGGCAGCTTTAAGGAAATATAGTGTGCGTAAGTTGGACCATTCGCGCTCGTTGGACAATTCAGTAAAATGCGTTGAAGGAAATTTGAACAACAGACCCGCTTCTCAAAAAGCATCACAGTCTCTACGCGCACAGCAGCAACTCAGTTTCTCAAAGACAGTCGCTGTGTTCTCTGATGACAGTGATACGTATGCTTCAAGGGTTGATCCCAGTTCACATAGACTTTTGAGAGGCTTTCGATGTCCGTGGAAAAGGCCAAAAGTTGCAACAGGCTCCAGCCAGGACGAGAGAATGGGTCAGTTCATACCATTAAAATCACCTACCAAGTGTGATAGATTTGATTCCAGTATTCGAATGTCAGATAACTCTTTGGCATAATTTAAACACAACAAAGATCAAATAAAGAAACTAATAATAACTACAATCTAAATTACACATTTCTTCAATTTAATTCAAACACTCATTTAATTTTACACTTAAACTGACTTAATACGTGCGATTAATAATATTATGTCAGAGAGAGATGCTGATTTTGCTTTTGCATTTTTTTAGACTAACATGATGCAGCGTGAAAAAAGTTCAATTATAGGGGTTTCAGAAAAACATGTCTATGTTTCATTCACAACTGACATTCTGAAATAATGATCTGCGCAAGCAGCCGTTTATTTTTAGACAAACTATGTGCTGAGTTGGAAAAACCGGAACTTAGAGCTACAAATGTTTTTTTTCGGTACAATTAAACTTTAAGTTATACACTGTAAAAAATGTCTTCCCTTACTCCATAAGTACGGAAGCATAAGTACTGACTCCACCGTTGTGGAGTAACTTAACTGATATATCTGGTGTAAAGTAACACATGAATTGGGAAAAATTACAACATGGTAAAGTAACTATAACATAACTTTTCACCAATTTCTTTGTGATGTTACATCTTAAGTATCTGTTAAAAAAGGAAGAGCATTCAACAGGCTCGAACATTACTTTCAATTATTCGTTTATTTAATGTTTGTCAATTTCACGCTTTTCTACTACCAATCCACGTAGTTATTTTAAAAATACACGATAGGATCGAACATAGAACCGCAAACAAACCGCGTAAAGAGATCTCTCATAGCAAATGGGTTTCATTTTAGTTTCGTCCATAAGACTTTAAGAGCTCTGCGCTGATGTTTCTCTAAAAGCATGCGCAAACGCTTCAACAATTAGCGTGTTCTCAAAATCAGAACAGCTTACTCCGAACTCTGTGTAATGTTACACCCAATAACAACGGCAAACTGACACATTATTTAAAAGTATATATGGAGGGAAAATATGGAAGATATTATATTTTCTTTGAGTGATTTTTGTTCTAAAATAAACCTATATCGCTATGCTGCCTATTTTTAAGCATCACGTTTTGGCCTATCACGTCATATTAGCCACTTCCTCTAAGTATCCCCAAGCTTAAAGGAACTAGGCATATTAGCATTACATGAAATCCACTAAAAATATATTCTTATTGTTTTTTCAGAACACTTTCTAAACACGTTTTGAGTTATGTTACAGAAGATATTTGCACTTATTTAGGTACGAACAGACTTAAACATAGTTGTATTAATTTTATGCTATGGTGAAAGGAGCAACTTTAGCCGACAAATTCCAGAAATAAATTCCACAATCATCAACCAAACAAAATATCAGCATATTTAAATTGTAAATGAGTTCTATTCAAATCTTAATAATAATAACGGATTAACATCACAGATACATTGTTAAAATAGATTACATATAAAACCCATTTGATCACTAAAATTGTCTTAAATATAATGAACAAGTATAGTTATGAGGAAAAGTTTGCCGAATATGAAATGAATTCATTGAGAAAAGTATTAAACAAGAGATTGGCAATTGAAAATGAAGGAAGATTTCGCAAATTTCGAAACGTGTTCCTGCAAGTATTTTGTCCATCTACACTATAATTATATACAATGCATTTGGCTTACAATTTATTTTACAGCGATGTACTACCGTAACTGCAATTCTAATAATTTAGCTTGTATTTCAATATTTTTTCATAAGAAAGAAGAGCTGAAAGCAACTTTGGACCTTTTCCATGTTTTTTGAACTTCTTCAATATGATTATGTTTTTTCGCCATACTTATATTTGCTTTTGAAAATGGTTTGTTAAGTTTTTGCTCAGTGAAAATCAAAACATGCCGCTTAAATTAACCAAATGTAAAATTATATTCTCATTTTTTAAAGAATTAAGATAAACAAAAGTATACTTCAGCTTTTATTAAAAAAAATTATGCATAAGCACAACTGCTGAGAAAATGGCTAAAAATGAGTTTCTTAAATGCAAGATTTTTATGAAGATAAGTAATATGTACAACATTACCCAATATGTTTTAGATTATGACATTTGTCCTAGCACGTCTTAAAATAACATGGTTCTCCTGTTTTAGTACTTTACACATTAACATTTCTTTGAAAGTTATTAATAATTCAAAGTGCATAACATACAAATATTTTTAGTTGTTATTAGTTTAAACCGAAGTATAAAAATATAAAGTGAAAATATTTTTTTTCCTTATCTTATCAATTCTAAATTTGTTACAATTATAAAAGAAAATAATTTATAAGTACAGAAAAAGCAAGACCTATGAAATTTTCATCGTAAAAATGAAAATAATTCTTAAGCAAATAACTCCCAGTCTAATTTTTGTTAGTAATTTAAACACATCCACAATGCTTAGAATTTGTTACCTACATGTACATTGTACACGCTTAGTAATAAGCAAAATAACTCGAATTTCCTATCATTCATACTATAAATACTTAACGCACATTCATGATACAACCAGTTTTTAATAAATGATTCTTAAAATTAGTGCTCAATTTTCAGATATAAATATTGCGAAATATACAGGATTAAGATGTTGAATAGATTTTTAACAAACTTACATAATCACATCAGCTTTATCATTTCATGTATTTATTCCATTTTTTTCTTGGTAAAGTATGTGTTACCATCAAATTAAATGTTTGATGTTGTTGCCAAATGTTTGTTCTTTGATGTTGTAAATACTTGTTAAAACATACTGATAAAATTATTTAGTTGAGAACTGATTTGTTCATTAATAACATTAAATGCGTAATCACTTTGAAAAGCTCATTCATAAATTATTCTTATAAAGTATAAGTGTACAATTTATTTTTCTTAAATATTCATTTAAAGCTTACAAGTTTGATTTTTCCTTTTACTTATAGATTAGTAGTGCAAGAAATAATTACAAATCGCTGTTCATTAACTTCAAATGTAAAAAAGTCACTAAAAGTGTTTTAATTTTTATGAATGTGCAAATAACTAATGTTGTTTATCATATAAACACCTTCTCAATGTTTTTATGGATTTCAAAGTAGTAAAATTGCCTAAATTTGATCGTAAAAACATTATCGAATATCCTGCGAAATTCATCCACCCTGAAATCATCTCAATAAATGGAAACAATCTACATGTATTTCAATGAGTCATACCTTAGCTCAGGTACCCTTTTTATATTTCCTTTTAAGTAATAAAAGAATTCCCGCTTACAATTTATCAGTAGAGAACCTCTTCTTAAATATATGCTTTTATCAGGTATATATTATATTTGATCAGGAATAAAAATAATGCATCTTTTATTAAATATCTTCAACTTAATTTTTATTTTCAGAAGCTATACGTAGCATAATTCGCAGATTGATAAATTGATTTACAGTTTTATATTCGATGATGATGCTTTCATAGATAATTCTCAAACTAATTCTCGAGTGCTTTATTTGAAAAGAAGCACCGTTGCATGTCATGATAACTCATGTTTATTATCTTGGAGTATTTTAAAATACTATTTTTCTACTTTTTAGTTACAAATGTCACCTGCCCTAGAACTTAGTTTGAACATTGGATTCTTTAAAATGCACAAGGAAAAATAAAACCTTTTTTTTTTTACTACTTCTGATTTTATTTCTATAACTATACAAAACTGTTCATCACTTTCGAGGAATTATCATTACCCTTTCGTCGAGCAAGCTCTTGAACTACAGCTTATCTTCAAAACATAAGAATAATTGAGAAAAAGTAATAAGAAGAAAATTATTTTCCACTCATTTAATTTTTATACTACGTAAATGAAATTAAATTGCTTATAAAAGATATCTGAGAGTTTAGGTAAGATTTTAAGAATTAAAAAATATGAAATAACAATAAATTTGGTTTTAATTAAATTTCTGAAACATAAAATTATACAAATAAAATAAAGATTGGTTCAAAATATAAGAATATTTAATTTAATGCAAAACTATTACCTTATAAATAAGAAATAAATGGCAGTGAATATTTTGTATCATCCTTTTTACATAACAGCGTGCGATCGGTATGGCACATATTATACAGGGTGTCCACTCCAATCGTGGACCAATAGCTAATTTCTAAACCGTTAGAGATAAGCATATAGTTTATTTAGGAAAAAATCTCTAAATTACGAAAGGAATTTTGAGTCTATTCAATGTTTTTCAAAAAATCAAATTTTGAAAGAGTTACGAAATTTAAATTTTTTTACAGCCCCCCAGTCCTATCAATCATATTTAGTAAAACATTCTTGACACTGTAACGTTTAAAACTAAAAAAAAATCACTCTTCTACCACAAAAATTGACCGAGTTATGACGTTTTGAAAAATCAAGATTTTGCATTATTTCATGACGTCATCGAGAGATAGCTTAAGGGACCATATGCGAATTCTTTCAAAATCTTGATTTTTCAAAACGTCATAACTCGGTCAATTTTTGTCGTAGAAGAGTGATTTTTTTTTAGTTTTAAACGTTACAGTGTCAAGAATGTTTTTCTAAATATGATTGATAGGACTGGGGGGCTGTAAAAAAATTTAAATTTCGTAACTCTTTCAAAATTTGATTTTTTGAAAAACATTGAATAGAATCAAAATTCCTTTCGTAATTTAGAGATTTTTTCCTAAATAAACTATATGCTTATCTCTAACGGTTTAGAAATTAGCTATTGGTCCACGATTGGAGTGGACACCCTGTATACAAGGTGCTTAAAAACATTTCGATCAATATTAGCACACACAGACTTTATACGTGCCACTCACGCAGTTTTACCTCAAGAAAAATTTTATCGAAGTTTATCTTCTACATAATAAGTTTTTGGTGGAATTAAGGTCTGATAAGTATAAGTTTTTGATTAAGTCAAGAGAGGTTTTGTTTTTGATACGTGAGGTTCAAATATATTCCGAAACTTTCAATTTTTTGAATAGTGTGTTAGTATATTACTGACGCTTAATATCAAAGAATAAATAATTTGTAGTATTTGTTGATTTTTGACCGTACCGGTACAAATGCACCATGCTAAAGTTCAATAAATTAGGAACAAAATTCACACGACGCATTGCAAAACATAAAAGCAAAAAAAAAAAAAAAAACTAAAATAATTCGAATTAGAAAAAACCGTCCTTATTTAATCAATGTGTCACTCGTTGCGAACTTATGGTAATTTAAGGAGAATTAATGCGAAATGTTTTGATATTTTGAAATATTTGAATAAATAGTTTAATGCTCATTATTTTTTTTTCTTTTTATCTTTTTAATAATAAAAAAAATATTTCAAGTTAATAAACAAGTTTAATCAGCAATAGAATGTCGTTTAATGTTTCAATAAAAGGACATTGCATTATCTAATGATGTTTTTAGTTTTTACAAAAATTGTCATTATTTTAATATCTTGAATATGAGTTGTACTGTTAGTTGCCAATCGGAAATAATCCGAAAGTCCTAATTGTAGAAGAAAGTCCTGATTGTTTTTTTTTTAGCTTTGAGATATAAGCCAATGAATAAATCAGAAAAATAATTTAACTGCTTTTATTTACAAAACAAAGAAGAAAAAACGATGAAATATTTCACAAGTATAGAAAGCAAAAATTTAATGAAAAAGAACACGCTGTATATCAATCACAACATATTAACTAATGACTTATTAGTTAAATAATAGTTTAAAACTTTTCCAAAGGACGACGCTTTCCCCGGCCTCTTAACTGTGCCCTGTTTTCCCCAAAAATGTACTCAGTTGAAAGTCATTTACTGCAATTATACGTGGTGATGCTAGATTGTGTAAACTTTTTTCTTTATTCATATGTATAAATGATCCATATACCTGAAATGAATGTGGAAATTTTCACAGAAGCACCTATAAAATGTACGAAATGTTATTTTATTAATGTTTTATGTAGTGATTGTTGTTATAATAAATTATGATGTTAATGTGCAATAATTTCTTTAGCTTTTATTGCGTATGCGTTAGATTTCTGGGATCAGGGATTGCTCGGATCTAGTCTGGATTAAAAAGCAGTATCCCAAGTAGCACACTTCGTTTTATAAACGTTGTAAAATTATCAACTTTGTGACAACCAATTAAAAACGTTTATAAAACGTTTAAACGCAATTTGTACTACCTGGGGTTATCTCCAGTGCTTTATCCAACGCTTAAACCCCGTTGAAAAGAAATAAAGGGGAAGAGTGAAGTCTTCTATTCTTGAATCAAAGATCACGTGACATTTTTTAAAGTAAACCCAGGTAGCACAAATAACCTTGAAACGTTTTATAAACGTTTTTAAGCGGTTGTTAAAACGTTAATAACCATTTTACAACCTTTAAAAAACGAAGTGTGCTACTTGGGAAGTGTTAGAAGAGAAATCAGATTCCTTCGTTCACTTGTTTTACGTAAAACGTGTCTCTCATTCGCCGATGTTGAATCATGTGACTTGGAATCTCTGTTTCAGCTTTTCCAAGACAATGATTGGACTTGCTCCCTCCATTTTCCAATGTCTGCTCTAAGGTTGAATCACGTGTAGGGGGTAGCTGCTGAGGACCCCACTGCAAAAAATGCTGCATCATACAATAATATCTTCCTCTTCATTGCAAGCAGTTACCACCTGCAAAGTAAAACTAAACCTAAATGCAACTTAACTTGACAATCAACGTCGCTACGGGCGGAGCCAATTAGAGCTCACAAGCAGTCAGCGATCTCCTCTATTTTTCATAGGCAAACGTCATGCTGACGTCACGATGCTGTTGTCAAGAAAGGTTATAGTGTAGTATAGTATGTTTTGTGGCCATCACGAAACTTTCTTCTACATCTAGCTTATAAGATCTTGGATCTAACTTATACCACTCATGTAATCACTACTGTAAAATTATTATCTTCTTAAAAACAGGAAGTTTTTCAATGGTTTGAAATAGGTTATTACTGTCTAGCTGCGTATTGCACGCCTGGCAGTCACGATCGCTTCCATTTGAAAAAGGGGTGATAGGATAAGGAGACGCACTTGCCGGTGCTTTCGCTTCTTACTTCCTGTTGAATGTTACTTCGCATTTCTCCCCTATTTTGAGGAAATCCAAAGAGACCTCAGGCATGCGCAGATGCGAGAAAGGTTTTACGATAAAAGATTTGACAGTATAATTCAATGGTGTAAAATTTTTGGTACCAATTCCTGAGCAAAGAATGAATTTCCTTTGCGTACGTAATCAAAGATTAGGGAAATATTTATTTACGCGTTACCATAAAACAATAGATTACCAAAATAAAATATTTAGCTCAAAAACTTAACAACAGGTCCAAATAATTGGAATGTCTCACAAAAAAAAAATGAGAATCATTGTGAAGGCCTTTCTTAAAGAAATAACATACATTTGATATGTTGAAACAGTTACGTACCTTTGCGCTCAAAAATAAAAACATAATACAGCGTTGAAAAGCACAAATACACAGGAATACTGCAGATACTGTCGGCCCCGCTTAATCGACTACTGTCGGTTACAAGAAATATTATTCTATAAAGCGGGGTATTCGATTAAACGGGGATCTTTAACATTGCGTCTATGGCATGGGTTCCGGGATGTATTATTCGTATAAGCGGGGTATTCGTTTATCCGTTACCCGATTAAGCGGGGACGTCAATACGTGTTTAGGCGTTTTAAGGAACACCTTTTTTGATGCAAAAAAAAAAAAATGCAACTTAACACAGACTATTCAGCTTATATAAGAAAAAAAAGATGCACTTAAACTTTTCAAGTTCATTAGGGTCATTTAAGGACATCTCGACACCTTAAGGAAAAATCATAAATAACTGGTTAATATTTAAGGATTTTATTATTTATTTTTACAGAAAACAATTATTCCATTATTAGGCTGTATTATTCCTGTGTAATGGTTTACCCTGAAAAACATCATAGGTCAAATAAATACTATGAAAAAATAAAAGCAAAATGTCCACTTCTCCCTTAACTGCAGGAGATCTCGACAGGCACCTACGGGCTGGCAGGTACAATTCAAAACAATGTTTTTTTACTTCTGTGAAATATGGAAAAGAGAGATTTGCGTAATAAACATATATTACAATGCAACAATATATATCGCCCCTTTTAACTATGTACATTTGTTGCATGTAAACTGGGTTTCCTTCCCATTTTGTACGCAAGCCTCATGGAACCACGTATTACATTCTCCAACACATTTCACCCACTTCTGTCCGTCGGTATCATCAAAGTAATACCCACCGCACTCGCCACAGTAATTTTCACTATCATGGAGATCTCTCGAGGAACTGGGCTGAGTTCCTCCCGGACGTCTAGATCCCTGTGTTGGTGTTTTTCTGCGCATTTGATTCCTGTACTCTACGGATGTTAAAACGTCCGATTCTTGTTTTTTTCTCCTATTCCGTACAGAGTGTATCTGTACTACTGGTACAGGAGATAAACTCGAAAATGACGTAGAAGCTGATGAAGTGGATGGTGATGATGACCTCTGAATGTTATCATCTTCCTGTACCATAACGGTACCATTTGTTGTAGACATAAGTTCAGGTTCAAATATATGTTCTTCCAAAATGTCTGGGTTATATGGATAGATTCCACATTTTCTAAAGCCATTGGTAAAGTTCCCTGGCGTAGCAGACTTTTTCCAAGCTTGTTTGAATATTTCTGAAAAGTCTTCTTTGGTGATCCCCTTTCCTGGATGGTGATGAACAAAGTTCCTGCATGCTTCATTGTTACAATGTTTCAGGCTCTTGAAATATGAAACATCAAGGGGTTGGCATTTGTGAGTACTATGTGGAGGAAGGCATAGCATCTCAATTCCGAACAGTGACGCTTAGATCTTTGCAGTGAGAGGCGTGTCCATCTATAATGAGTAAAATTTTGCCTTTTGGTCTGTATTTGTTCAGATGGTCAAGAAATTTGTTGAATACTTCGCTGGTCATGTATCCAGAGTCTGACATCTCTAAAGTTGATCCATTTGGTAAACCTTTGGCATACGACGGTTTTTTCCTAATACCCTTCATTATGACAAAGGGAGGGATGGCACTTCCTGTTGCGCTGCTACAAACCATAGCAGTAACAGTAGACCCCTTTTCTCCTGTCGTGGCGTGGTACACATCCTTTTTGCCTTTGGAAGAAATCACTTTACCAGGTTTAAAAATTAGCTGCAGTCCAGTTTCATCGGCATTAAAAATTCTTGCTGGTTCTTCCCACAGGTCCAACGCATCATACATTTCCCGTAAATTGTCAAAAAAATTTCGTACTTCGTCTCTATTGAGACCTCTGGAACGTGCATAGGACAAGCCTTGAGCTTTCCTTACTGACAAATTGGGGTGTCTTTCTAAGAAAGAATATACCCAGTTATATCCTGCCATGCTGCTGTCTTTGTTGAACCGGTGCGTTAGATTCCTTTTCTCCGCAAATTTAAATACTAGTTTCCTAATATCATTTACGGTCATGCCAAACCCCTTGGAATCCAGCAGTAATAAATGTTCAACCAGTTCCTTTTCCATAGCATCATCTAATGTTGCTCCCTTTCCAATTTGCCGGTTTGATACTGCACCTGTTAGTACCCTGGTCCTTAATGTATTCCTCGGGACGTCAAATTTTTTGGCCGCAGTTGCAAGTGGCATTTTGTTCTCTTTCACCTCTCGTATGGCAGCCGCCATATCTTCAGGCTTCCATTTTCCAAGTACTCCTTTATAATCATAAATGCGAGGCATTTTCAACCCTAAAATATCATAAAAAAGAAGAAAAAATATTAATTTGTTCGCAAACTATCGAGAAAAGAAATATCAGCATACAAGACTTACAATGTACTAATCAGGGAGAATTCGACAGGCCGATAAGGGAGAACTCGACTGTCGAGATCTCCCCATAACAGAATGTCGAGATCTCCCCAAGTTACACATTTATGTGAAAGATGGCAGCACTGCCCTCTGACAGGTTATGCAAACTTTTTGCTTGCGCAGCCATGTTCTTGAATGTCTAATCTTACTAGCCAGCCATTCGAAAATCACCAAAAATCAAAGCCATCGTCCCCATTTATCATTGTTACAAAAGTCAATCTTATACTGCATGCATTATAAACTATGAAACACTTACCTGACACATAAATGATGGTTATTTTCCTGATGAATCTCAGACTTCACTACACCTTCGATTGAAAATGACGCACTACACTCTCAGGTCATTTCAATACAACAGTTTCCACTTTCGCCACCAGGGTGCAGGGGGGTCTACTGGGGGATTTCCTTAAAAGTGTCGAGATCTCCTGAGTGTCGAGATGTCCTTAAATGACTATATTTTAAGATTCATTGGTATTTTAAATAATCGTACTAATCTTTAAAAAAATGTGTGAAATTTCCTACATGAATTGAAAATACCTTTATTATTAACTCCAAATTCTTGGTTGTTATTTAAATATTACTAGCAACACAGAGGTATCAACTATAAATTGTTCTACATGGATAAAATTGATTGAATCGTGCTGTCTGGGAGCATTGTTATGTATTCAATCATTTCAAGAATTTAATGATTATTCGTGGGTGAAAACGAGAGATGAATATTTAATAAACGTTAAATTAAAGGGAAAATTCCTCAATCAGGAAATCTAAATTATGACGCTTATATCTTGATATTAACTGCATATTTATAAAGTAATATCTCTACGAAATATGCTGTACTTTTACTACACAAATGTTCTCAAAATAATCTTACTCTGGGCCTGATTACCGCATTGGCCAACTAGGCTTGGGCTCTTTTTTCTTAAGGGCACCCAAATTTTATATAGCATTAAACCTTTACATAGTATTAAAACTTTACGAACAACGCATGTATTTAAAAATAAAAACATTCAAAAATATTGATTAGTCAGTTTGAAGAAACTTCCTAAAGGAGAAATTTTATTCATTTTTCCAGTTGTGAGTTCATCATAACATTATGCATTTCTTCGTATATTCTTATTCTCATAATTAATAATGATCAATTAAAAATGATCAATTCAGATAAATTCACATGCCACACCCTATGTTAGACTAAACTTTTCACAAAAGTGACTGAGTGATTGACACATAAGTTACGAGTGAAAGAGCTACCTATTATTTTCCGCTCCATAGTAAACCAACAAAGTTGCTCTACAAATAGTGCCTTTTCTCTGCCATAAGACAAAAAATGAAATGCCTTAAATGTCCAATAAGCAAGTCGAATAAAGCAAATTCATTTTTCAGAAAAGTTTGCGGTCAATACTTCAAAGACCATACTGACTGAATTTAACATTTTAGACACAAATGCCTTTTCTATAACTTTATATCAGAACATGAAAGGACATCAATACATATGGAATGAATAAAGTTGTTTTCTTAGTTTTCAGTCAATTTAGCTGTATTCGTGATTGTTTGAAACTTGAATATCATAGAGTTACTCCAATCTTTTATTTTCATTTGATTCCTGCAAGCTATTGAATGGATTACAAATGATTCTTTTGAAATGTATTCTTCCAAATATAATTGGGAATTGTAAAGAAGGCATCTCCTTTCCTTTTTCATTTCTTTCAATTTTCTCATCAAACGTCATATTTGTTTCTTAAATCCTTTGCTATCGTTCATTTGAGGAAATAGTACACACACACACATTGAAACTATTTATCTGTTTCAGAATTTATCTTTTGACAGCCATATTTGTGAAATGTTTATAAAGTACTTGATATAAGTGTTAAACATTCAGTTTTAGATCGTATTAAATTATGCTTGAATAATTTAAATAAATGAATGCATAATTTTAATCAAGGGTAAATAAATTATTCAAACGAAGGAATTATAAAAATTAAAAAATGAATTACTGAAGCAGATGACGAAATAAAGAATAAATAATTTGAAGAAATTACTGATTTAAATAAACTAATGAGTCGTTTACAGGAAAAAAATAATATTCTAAATGAATGAGTTAATAATAATTTAGACGAGAAAATGACGGAATGATCGTTCAAATGAATTATTGAATAATTAATGAAATGCATGATGAATAAATGACTAAAAAATAGTTTAAGTGAAAAAATAATCAAAAGATTGAATGATTTAAATTGTATACTAACGTTTGACAAAAAATCATAAAAGGTAATTCATATGAGGAAATAAATAATACAATAAAATAATGAATAAATAATTTAAATCATTGATAAGTAAATTATTTAAATGAATGAATGAACATAAAAAAAAAGAATGAAAAGTGAAGCAGGGTATACGCCCAAAATGTCGGGGCCGAAATGTCGCGGCCAAAATCTCGCGTCCAAAATGTCGCCGGGAACGTGTGCGTTAACGATAGCATGGACTAAAATTTTTGAAAAATACTACAAAAAATTTACCCTTTCGGCTTGTAACTGTTTCGAGCGTTTTCCAAGAAACAAATAGTTTTCAAATAAGCGTACGTTATTTATTTACAATAGCTTATTTCACCGTGACTCGCTATCTACCAACTTAAAAACGAATAGATTAGCAGCCCAAGACAAGTTTAATTGATATCGAAAAGAAAATTTAAGTGGTAAAAAAGAAGAAGTTGAAGAACAATGAAATGAATAAGACAGATATACAATGTTTGAAACTTGGCTTTTGTTAAAATTTCTTACATGATGGAAAGCAAGTCTATATTATTTTATAATAGAGGTTTTTTTATTTTCTTCCACATATAATTTGTAAGAGAAAGTATTGGATCAGTGAAAAATTGTCAATTTGGAAGAATTTACACGTTCTGACGTGTACTGAATTCAATTTTACTATTTATTTTTGAAATGAAAATGTGTAAGTGTATCAGCTTGACCCATTTTTGGGGGCGACTTTACCTCAAAACTTACTGCATGAATTAGAATGAAATTTGGTACATACATGTACCAATATGTGATTCAGTGTTGATTGGTTTTTGCCGCTAGTTCTTCCAAGGGAGTTTTTACATACAAGAATGTAATGCAACGTTTTCAGCACAGCGTGATTACTATGTCTGAAGAAGGTTCAGGCGAAATCAAATAAAAAATTGGCCCATAGGAAGCGTTCAGATGATACGCCACAGCATCGAGGAAGCAAAGCAATTGAACTTTATATTTTTCATTATGTGAGTGATGTATGTCAAGAAGTAATGCAAATATTCAGACAACATTTTGGTTGTAGAATAGTCATAAAGGGCGAGATGCTTATTCATTTCAGGCGTTAATCAGTTCAGACATGGCACTGCACCTTCGTTACAATCAGTATTTAAATGTGGAGTTGAATATGATACCATTTTTCCTCTTGACATTTCACCTCCCTTCCACCACCCAGTTGTTACAAAGAAAGCAATAATTCCATGAACGAGCGTGCCATGTTCTGTTCTCCAATGCGTCCCTAGTTTGATTTCAAACGTCCCCAACCTACTCTCAAAGAAAATGTTCTTAGAAGAAAACTGCTGGCTGCGTGGTGATTAAACGGTATTCCGTTTTTGCAAAAGGGAAAAATAAAAGCCTTTACAGCAAGTTTATTTGTTTAATTTCTTTGTGTGATTAAAAAAAAAATAATCCTAAATATAGTTTAAAAAAACTAAAAAATACGCTTTTAGAGTAAATAAAATTCAAAAGAAGATTTTCAAAACTGTTGAATATCCGCTAAGTTTGCTCCCCTATAATATGCATTTTGTGGACGATCGATGCCCAACTCAGAATTAATGGCAAATGCACTTATTATACATCAACATGCAATATAATTTAGCCTTTAGTATTAATAATGGTAGTATTAATATATATTACTTTTACGTTTGTAAAGAACGTGAATTTTATCTTGTATTCAGAGTTACATGCATACAAACAATCCAACCCACATGTGAAACTAATACAAGCGCATTAAAAAGAAAGAAATTTAGCGTCCCTGGGCCCTAAGTACAGCCCCGAAAAAAGTATATCATTACTTCGGTACTGAAATAACTTAAGCTTTAGGGCTTAAGCTTAATCAATCTAGGTACAGTTTTGTTAATAAATTAAGCTAATTTCCTACACTGCTACGTTTAAAAAAATACTAAACAGGTGTGTTTATAATATCGTGATAATCTTATTAGTAAACTTGAGCTACATAATTAAGCTGCATTGAATTTGTGAATTACCGGCTACATTAAATCTGTACTATGCACTTAGCGTCATTTTGGAACTGCTATATTTCGGACTGACTGGTGACATTTTGGATCAGCGGCATTTCGGACTGGCGACATTTTGGACCGGTGACAGATTTGAACGGCGACATTTTTGACCCCAAACCGTGAAGCAGAGGATTGAATAAAAGATGAATAATTTGAAGTAATGACTAAAATAAATGAATAAATAAATTTATATAATAATAAAATTATTTTTTTAAATGCATGAATGAATGATAATTTAGACGTGTAAATAAACAAAGAAAGGTTTTTCCGACTGAATAAATGAATGATTAATGAGATGAAAGAATAAATCTTAAGTAAAACGATAGTGATTAGTTTGAGAACAGAAGTTATGAAAAAAAAATTAATGATTTAAATGTATAAATTAAATTTTGAAATACATGAAAGGTAATTTAAATGAATGAATAAATTAAAATTGATGATTAACTGATAACTAAAATGAAGGAATGAATTCATACAAATAAAAATAAATGAATGAATTTATAAATGATAATTCAAATCAAAGATTAGTAAATTATTTAAATAAATGAATAAAAATTAAAACAAATTAATGAATAGGTGCAGCAGTAGAATGAGTGAGTGATGAATTTTTACAGTAATGAGTGTTTTAAATTAATGAATAAAACATTTAGAGCAATAAAGTTATATAATGAATCAATGATAATTTAGATAAGCGAATGAATGAAGAAATGATTGTTCAACTAAAGGAGTAAATGAAAAAGAAATGAATGATTAAACCTGATGAATAAATGATTAAAAATAGTTTAAATTAAAAAGTAATCAAAAGATTGAATGATTTGAATTATATATTAACGTTTAAATAAATTCATGAAAGGAAATTCATATGAACAAATAAATGAGACATTAAAATATTGAATAAAATTTATGAGTAAATTATTTAGATAAAATAAACGAAAATTTAAAAAAAAACTAGAATGAAAAGTGATGCAGATGAAGGAATAATGGATGAATAATTGGAAGTAATGACTAAATTAAATGAATAAATATATTATTTAAGGAAGAAAATGAATAGTTGAAACAAATGAAATAATGGTAATTTATATTAGTAAATAAATGAAGAACTGATTGGTCAATTGAATGAGTGAATGACTAAAGAAATAAATGAGTAAATCTGATGAATAAACGATAAAAGAATAGTTTAAATGAAAATAATCAAAAGACTAAATGATTTCAATTATTTATGAGCTTTTGAGATAAATTCATGAACGGTAATTTAAATGAAAGAATTGAAAAGAGACATTAAAAAATGAATATATTAAATACATAAATTAATTTCTAAAATTAATAAATGAATGGTAATTTAAATGAATGAATCAATAACTGATACATCAAATGAAGGAATGAATTATTACAGCTTTAAATTAATGAGTGAATAAATGATAATTTAAATGAAAGATAAATAATTTATTTAAATGAAAAAATGAAAATTTACACAAATTAAGACGACACGGGGGTTTCAAAAACCTAAAAATTCACTAAAATATCGATTTTTCAGTTATTATTGTTTTAAATAGAAGAAATACTTAACATGGGGCAAAAAAAAATTTCGAATCAGTGAATGACCACGCCCCTTTGTTTTATTTTCGGTAATATGCAAAAGTTTGGTAAAAATCTTGGTACTGTGGGAATAGCAACTTTTTCAAGGTTATTCCACACTGCTCAAAACAATTAGGAGAGCAAGCAAAAAGGTGAAGAAAACCGTGCAAGACAGCCACGGTTGGCGTACAATGGATAGTACGCGTGTATCAATGCACAGTACAGAACAAAAGACCTAAAAACTTTGGAATTAATCTTGAATTCTTTGAAAATGTAGAAAAAACATAAAAAGGTGATTTTGGGCAACATTTTGGTTACATGTAAAAAATGAAAAAGAGGTACTGTTTAGATATGTTGCATGTGTTTTAATAAGGCGTGTGGTCTCCTTGAACAGCTAAGACTGCTGCACACCTGTTTGGTATGGATGTGATAAGCTTATGGGTATAAATTTGGGGAGTACTGTTCCACTCCTCAAGAAGTGCAATCTCCAAGTCTCGGACAGTAACAGGCGACCTTTGTCACTCAGCAATGCATTGTCCGACCATGTCCTAAACATGACTGATTAGATTGAGGTCAGTAGAGCACGCTGGCCATTCCAAACTCTGTATTTTTTCAGTTTCAAGCATGTTCTCCATCAGACGAGCTCTCAGCGGTCGAGCAATATCGTTTTGAAAAACAAAGGAATATCCAATAGCTCCAGCGTGAGGGATGACATGAGGTCTCAGTATCTCGTCTGCATACCTTTGGCCCGTCAAAGTGCCATTCCAAATGATATGCAGGCCCGTACGTCCGCCTATGCTGATTCCACCCCATACCACCCAACCAGCTCGTCTGTTTTGTAACCTTTCACGAACGAGCGCAGGATTATTTCGAGTACCCCTGTCCCTCCATACCAGAACAAGTCCGTTGTCACTCTTCAGACTGAATTGTAAACCCTCTGTAAACAGCACTTAGCTCCAACCATGTTGCTCCCAATTTCGATGTTTAGCAGTCCGTCTTCTTCGGGCCACACAGTCGCGTGGGGTCAACAAAATTTAGACCATTGGCCTACGTGCATAGAGCCCTCCCTCATGAAGCCCATTACGTACTGTTTGGCTGGACACCCTTCGTAATATTGCCAAGAGCAACTGCCTTTGCAGATGCGTAGCATTCTCTATTCTGTTTCGACGGGCTGTTAACCGTGTATACAGGTCATCAGTTGCTGTAGTGGCGCATGACCGACCTTGCCCTGATCGATGTCAAACATTTCCTGTTTCTTGGAATCGTTTCCACAGCCTTGCAACACTTCTGACGACTCCAACATCATCCGCGACACAACGTTGTGTTTACCCGGATTCCAGCCTGCCTATAACATGCCATGGCATGGATTCCAGTAAATCACGTTGTTGAGACATTCTCAAGTAACCTTGTCTCCAGAAAAAAATGTAAAAAAACTACTGCGCTATCGAATTTAACAGTTACGGCAATAAAACGGACGCTTCTGCAACATCCCGATTTCCGCACTTGTCTTCTTTCTCTGGTTTTTGGCTTCATTAACTTTAATTTGTTCATAAAATTATCTTATTCTGTTTCCTGGTAGGCTTTGAATTAAGAACGTTGCATTTTATGTTACTTATTGGCATACATATTTGCGTAATTTTGTTAAAACCATGTGCTCCCCTAATTGTTTTGAGCAGTGTAGTTAAACAACCATTAAAATAAATTAATCTATATGAATTTACTAATTTTAATGAAAATAGATAGTTCCAGCATTTGACCTCATTCTCTTTTCCTGGACTGAAAATTCTAATTTTCTCAAAACGACGTTTTTACGTGTGACGGTAAATTTCAATATGCTCCAGGCGGAAGAGTTTAGCATTGATTTGCCTAAAAATTGCATAGTTAGTGAAAAGTAGCTCATAAATAGTTTCTTGGGAGATTTTTTTAAATTTATGCAGTATTATAATCTTAAACACAGATTTGTAATATTGAAACTGTGTTTTCGAGTTAAAATTAGCATGGTTTTGAAAGAAAAATCTTGTATTTGTTTCTATTTACGCACAATAATCTTCAACACTCTATTAATGTAATGTTAATGCATACTTTTATAATACTGTTGCATAATTTAATGCAAAATTGATGGGCAAGGAACATTTTAATTAACGCGATTTAATTTAATTTAAAAATTTAATAACTTTCGAAATTATGGTTGAAAATTTAAAATTTTTTGTGGGATTTGTTCTTATTTTAGTATAATTATCCTGTAAAAATTTCAAGACGATTGCTTGAAATTTACAAAAAAATGGTTTTAAGGCCCAGTGTCGCCTTAATGAATGGGCGAAGCAGTAGAATGAATAAATGCTGTATATATACAGTAATGAGAGATTTAAATGAATGAATGAGAAATTTAGAGGAATAAACTTATGTTTAATGAATCAATGATAATTTAGATAAGTGAATGAAAAACTGATTATTCAACTGAATGAGTGAATGACTAAAGAAATAAATGAGTAAATCTGATGAATAAACGATAAAAGAATAGTTTAAATAAAAAATAATCAAAAGATTGAATGATTTAAATTAGACATGAGCTTTTGAGATAAATTCATGAACGGTAATTTAAATGAAAGAATAAATGATAATTTAAATGAATTAATAAATAATTTAAATCGATGATTAAGTTACGAATCGATGATTAAGTTTAACTGAACGAATGGAAATTAAAAAATATATATATGATTAAATACGTGAAGCAGATGAAGGAATAAAGGATGGATAATTTGAAGTAATGCATAAATTAAATGAAAAAATGAATAATATGGAAGAAAATTGATACTGGAATGAACGAATTGTTGGTAAATTAGATGAGTAAATGAATGAAGAAGTAATTGTTTAACTGAATGAGTGAATGACTAAAGAAATGAATAAGTAAATCTGACGAATAAATAATAAAAGAATACTTTAATGAAAAAATAATCAAAAGATTGAATGATTTAAATTATATATAAACATTTAAAATAAATTCATGTACGGTAATTTGAATGAACGAATAAATGATAATTTGAATGAATGAATGAAATTTTAAAAAAGTCGAATGAATATGTGAAGCAGATGAATGAAGAAACGATGGATAATTTGAAGTAATGGCCAAATTAAAGGAATAAATAAATAATTTAAGGAAATAAATTATTCGTTAAATACAGGAATTTAGACGAGTGAATGAATAAATAAATGTTTCTTCAACTGAATGAATGAATGATTAATGAAGTGATTGTTTAAATCTAAAGAATAAATGATAGAAGAATAGTTTGAGGTAAGATTTTATTAAAATAATGAATGATTTAAATGTATAAGTTAAATGTTGAAATTAATGCACGAATGGTAATTTAAATGAATGAATAAATGATAATTTAAATGAATGAATAAATATTTACAAATTTGAATGAATGAATGAGTAAATGCTAATTTAAATGAATGAATAATTAATTGAAATCAAGGATAAGTTAATTATTTAAATGAATGAATGAAAATTTAAACAAAACTGAGTCAATGAGTGAAACAGATGAATTAATGAAAAATAAATACAGTATATTGTATATTTAATGGCTAATATAAATGAATAAAACATTTATAGAACTAAGTTTATATTTAGTGAATCAATGATAATTTATATAAGTAAATTAATGAAGAAATAATTTTTCAACTGAATGAGTGAATGACAAATGAAATGAATGAGTAAGTCTGATGACTAAATGATAAAAGAATAGTTTAAATAAAAATAATCAAAAGTAAATAAGTGAAATAAAAAAAAGAATAAATTTAAATATAGATATTAATGTTTGAAATGAATGCATGATTGGTAATTTAAATAAATAAAGAAATGATAATTTAATTAAATGATCGAATAAATTTAAATCAATGACCAGTAAATTAGTTAAATGAACAAAACAAATTTTTAAAAAAATAATAAACGAGTGAAGCAGATAAATGACTGAAAGGAGAATAATTTTATGTAATGACTGCCTTAAAATAAGCAATGATAAATTAGTTAAATAAATGAATAAACAATTTAAAAAAAAAAATGAATGAGTGAAGCAGATAAATGAATAACGGTTAAATAAGTTAAAGTAATGACTGATTGAAACAAATGAATAAAAAAAATTAAGGTAACAAATTAATATTTGATGAAATAATTATAATTTACATGAGTGAATGAACATAGAAATGATCTTATGAATCTTATGAATAATAAATCTTATGAATAAATGATAGAAGAATAGTTTGAACAAAATATTAATTGAAGAGTGAATGATTAAAATGTATAAATTAATGATTGAAATGAAT
This sequence comes from Uloborus plumipes, assembly GCA_038373865.1. Lineage (NCBI taxonomy): Eukaryota > Metazoa > Arthropoda > Arachnida > Araneae > Uloboridae > Uloborus > Uloborus plumipes. The sequence continues at coordinate 71,886 of JAXGGA010002540.1, forward strand.
GCATATGTGGATGAAACCAAAAAGGCTTTTTGGTGCCTGAGATTTCAAAAGGCTCATTCCACGTCAAATCGCCTAATTTAAATAGTCGGCCGTGCCGTCATGTCTCGGATTTTATTCAATATTTTTTTATGGATAGATACCTATGAGATAAACTCAAATTAATTTTTTTAGATTTTTTGAATAAAAATTTAGGGTTGTAGAATTTTTTGAAATTTTGATTTTTTCAGAATTTTTGCTTTTTTATTTTTGGTATGCATTTTGAAAAAGCTCTATAACTTCCTCATTTTTCATTCAATTAAGCCAGTTTACGTATCATTTTAAAGCTAATTATTTTCTCCTTCAATATTAGTGACAAAAATGAGATTGTGAAAAATAGAATTTTGCCAATGGTCGTCTGAAGTCAGATTTTGTGTTTTTTCAATTGGTATGTTCAATAGGTCATATCTCCGGAGTACCAACTAAGAACTGCCCAATTTTTTTTTTCAGTGATGACCACATCATATACTTTTTATGTATAAAAAATTGGAAGGGTGTTTTTTGTTGTTTTGGAATAAAAAATTCAAGTGTGTTTTTTCAGTTGGTATGATCAATAGGTCATATCTCCGGACTACCAACTAAGAAATGCACGACACTTTTTTTCTGTTATGACAACATCATACCCTTTTTATGTATAAAAAATTAGGAGGGTGCTTTTTGTAGTTTTGGAATAAAAAAATCAAACGTGTTTTTTCAGTTGGTATGATCAATAGGTCATATCTACGGATTACCAGTTAACAACTGCGCCATTTTTTTTTCCATAATGAAAACATCATGATGTTTTTATGATCAAGAAATTAGAAGGAAGTTTTCTTGTTATTTTGAAATAAAAATCTTACATGTTTTTTTCAAAAAACTTTACTTTAAAATCAACTTTTGAAACTTAAATTTGAGATTCATTCAGCATCACACGTCACAAGCAGATGAAAATGTATCCTATTTATTACATTCAAATACTTGATGGTAGTTTTATATTGTTCTATTGCTTGCATGCTTTGGTAGTGAAAAGTCGCTGCATAATTATTTTACTCTTCAGTAATTATTTGCTAGCCACTCCATCAACCGATAGGAATTACGATAAAGTAAACTGAAATGTCTTTAAATATACTTTCATTCATAGTTTGACAAAAAAAGACTCGCGAGCTCTTGGTGGTTGGAAAAATTTTATATTTGGTTTCCATTATTCTGAAATCTACGCAACATTTTATAATTTGTTATCAAATGAAAGCATAAAAATTTCATGAATAACAATCTTTATTTCTACGATGTTCCGACAGTGGCAACAAAAGGTTTTTCAAACACAGAAACCTTCTTCACTAATATACCCTTCGTGTCTAATGGCTTGAAGAAGTAATTCTCTCTGCTGCCTACTATTATTAAGGCTCTTTCATATCTTTGCTTTAAAAAATCTTCATTTGCAACCACTTCCACTGCTGTAACGAAAAACATCTGTATCCCCTTTATGTTTTGAGAGGCAAATTGAAATAGATCATGTGCATTTAAAATCTGTCCTTCGACAGTTCTTTGAAGACTTGCCCTTATTGCAAGCCGTTTTATTGTGCCCCCTACTCCATCGCATGCATTCTTGCCATGACTCATGGCAAAGAAATGCCATTCAGCTGCCATGTCGTGGTCTTCCTTGTGATAGCATAGTTTTTTTTTTTTTTTTTAATTTTACGGAGTTTTTAAACTTATCGAAAACGTGATTTTTAAAGAAATTTGTTTCAAAAATTCAATATTTTTTTTTAAATTTCAGAACAACAAAAAACAGCCTTCTAATATCTTGATCATAAAAACATTATGATGTTTTCATTTTAGAAAAAAAAATGGCGCAGTTGTTAACTGGTAATCCGGAGATATGACCTATTGATCATACCAACTGAAAAAACACGTTTGATTTTTTTATTCCAAAACTACAAACAGCACCCTCCTAATTTTTTATACATAAAAAGAGTATGATGTTGTCATAACAGAAAAAAAGTGTCGTGCATTTCTTAGTTGGTAGTCCGGAGATATGACCTATTGATCATACCAACTGAAAAAACACACTTGAATTTTTTATTCCAAAACAACAAAAAACACCCTTCCAATTTTTTATACATAAAAAGTATATGATGTGGTCATCACTGAAAAAAAAAAATTGGGCAGTTCTTAGTTGGTACTCCGGAGATATGACCTATTGAACATACCAATTGAAAAAACACAAAATCTGACTTCAGACGACCATTGGCAAAATTCTATTTTTCACAATCTCATTTTTGTCACTAATATTGAAGGAGAAAATAATTAGCTTTAAAATGATACGTAAACTGGCTTAATTGAATGAAAAATGAGGAAGTTATAGAGCTTTTTCAAAATGCATACCAAAAATAAAAAAGCAAAAATTCTGAAAAAATCAAAATTTCAAAAAATTCTACAACCCTAAATTTTTATTCAAAAAATCTTAAAAAATTAATTTGAGTTTATCTCATAGGTATCTATCCGTAAAAAAAATATTGAACAAAATCCGAGACATCACGGCACATAGCCTTAGGCGATTTGACGTGGAACGACCCAAAACGGATTTTATCAATATATAACAAAGTCCCAGCAGTCTCAAACATAAACAGAAAAATTCTTATGTAAGAATGAGTCTCCAAAAATTCCTACTAGAATGAGGACAATAGCCCCGAAACTCTCCATAAGAAAAAAGAACACACTCCCTTTACCACAGTCCCCTAAAATTTCAAATACAAAAATGGTTATTTTTTAAATAACGTCATGAGTCCTTTTAAAGTTATTTAGTTAAACATGAAAAGATTTATAACAATCCCTTTCAGAGTCGGGAAAAAAATCATAGTAGCAACAGCATTTTCTCTTTATTAAACCCAATCAGAATGAAAATTATTAGTTTCAAAATATTCCCTTTTGAATTAATTCACAATTTTGTTAAATTACGTTGCAGAATAAAGATGCCAGACCCTCAAAATATAAATTAACATTTTGAAAAACTATTGCGGCAAATCTTAAAAGTCCGGATTATGTTAAAGTCAATAGTAAAAGTTTTTATTAATACCGTTTAATTTCTTGATTATCTTGCTGGCTGTACAAAAAGTTAATAAAACGCGAAAAATAATCATAAAGACAAAATTTCAAATTCTCCATTACAAGAAAAGCCTCGTTGTGAAAGCTTTTTTTTCAGACAAAAGTAAAAAATGACAACAGATACTCAATCGGCAATTTGTTCCCGAAAATTTCTTTCTCGCGCTAATTAGCTTCTGCTAGTGCAGACGAAAAAGATCAAGTTTAAAATTATAGCTTTTTCTTCGTTAATTCAGGATCATCATTTTTCCGAACCGTATACTTTATTTCATTTCTGATAAATTGAAATTATACGACATTTATATTGCAAGTAGAAAGAACAATTTATAAACTTCTTAACACCCAAAATTTAAAATTTGATCGGTTCGGATTTTTTTAGTGGTTAAACCCATTTCTCTCCTGGCCATTCTCAGGTACAAAAGTACATCCCTCCCGAATTTGGCCGTAATCCGACATGAACTGTGGCCTTTACCATATGTACATACATAAACTGGTGAACCAGAATAAAGGACGAAATTGAAAAATCAGCATAGCTGCCATGCAGAGACTATTTATGAATATCATAAAAATTTGTCTTTGAAAATAGTATGAAAATTAAATGCAATAAACTATGTAGAAGAGATAACTGAGAAGCAGTTTTTCTCTCCTATAAAAATTAAGTGGGTTGTTTTTGTTTCAACCACCGATAGGCTATAAAAAATAAACGGATTCAAATACAAAAAAATATTTTATTATCAAAAGTGAGGTACAACGCTCTACAATTCTCTACATAATCACCTTGACGATTGAAGCATTAGTTATATCTGTGAACAAGCTTTATAATAGCCTCGTCGTAAAAGCAGGGGTAACGGACATTGCCATGCCCCCAAACAGGGGGGTAGGGCAATGCCCGTCATCATAGAGCTCGTGTAACCTGACGGTTCCTCCAGCAATTTCAATGGGACATTTTTGAACACCCACCATAAGGTTCCGACCGAACACCAAGTGACTTTCATCTCTTCCCTGGACTGAAGTAGGGACTTGGGGACACCTGCTTGGGGTCTGGAAAGGCATCGTGCTTCCAAAGTGGCGTGGAACACAAAGACACCGTCACAACTCACTTCCAATCACTGGCGACAACATTTTACGAGGAGGCTATTATAAAGCTTTTTCACAGATATAACAAATGCTTCAATCGTCAAGGTGATTATGTGGAGAGTTCTAGAGCATTGTACCTTACTTTTAATAATAAAATATTCTTTTTATTTGAATTCGTTTATAATTTATAGCCTATCGAAGGTTGAAAAAAAAACCAGCCCTCGTTCTCTTTGTAATTATTATCTCTTATACGAGCTTTTTTTTTCTCAGAAGCCATCAGCTTCAACATACATGAAGACTGCGTACTATGCGCTTTGCCTCCTGACAAATACAAGGCAGATTTACGGCACAGAGAGAATGAAATAACATCCATGGGCAAGGCGGGAATCGAACCCGCGACCACTTGCTCATGAGGAGAGTACTCTACCTCTAGGCCCACGTGGCCCCGCACGAGTAATTATCGTATTTTTTATACAAAAATGATTTTTTTTTTTTTAAATCCAGTAGCTGAACCAAACATAAAATTTGAAACTAAGAAAAATTCAGATCTAAAATTCTATTTAAATGTTTTTATTTGCTAATATTCGGAAACTTTTATTTAGTGTTAAGCCAAACTACTATCCATTTGTCCCATTTCAGATTAATGTTCATTAAGTTAAAAACATTCTTAATATTTCTTAATTGTGAAAAAGTAAACTGTATATAACAATCTTTCCTAGTTAGTCCCCATGAAAATCTCGATCATTAAGGAAGAAAATAATTGTTTTTTGGAAGGTTTTTCAAGATTGTAACTAACAAGCACGATTTCTTTGAATAAAAGGATAATTATGGCCGTTACAAAATTGAAGTTACTGATGTAAAATAAATGTTGACAGTAAAGGTCTTGATACATTACAGAATTAAAATATATTTTGGAAGGAAAATGTATCTTTTCTTCCAAACTTCTAAACAAAAACTTCTAAAACTGCTTATTTTAAGCTATTTAACCCCATCTAATTGAAAAAGAAATTATGAGTACAAAAACTAGCTGACCAGCGCAATAGCAGTAATTCAAACTTTGAATTTTTGACAGTAATTTTTCGAAAAACAGGCACAAAATGAATTGTTATTTTCGCCGAATTAAAAGGAAATGAAAGGATTCCTTACTTTCGTAGTTTTATGAAGTTTTTTAGGAATTAACCCTAAAAAAAGCACTTTAAAAAATAGTATTCACGCTAAATTAACATGGTAAAAAAAACTTTTCTTTTCCAGTTTTAATGCAACAGTACAACCACGGTTTATGCAATGAATTTTGATAATATATTCTTTGAAATTTGGATCAAAATAAACCGATGAAAAATGTCATTCAAAAGCGGCAGAACCCATGGAAGGGTAGAACCCACAATCTTCATGCTTTTCAACTCTATCCAATCACGACAATGCGATTAATTTTTTGGAAGCTGTTCATTGAAGTAATGAACAATAAAAACAGAAAAAAAAAACTATTTTTTTTGGCAAAAAATAATAGACGATGACTATTTTTTTCATTAGCCAGCAAAAAGAGCTTTAAAATGAGGAATAAATCACAGAATTTTATGAAAGAATAATGAAGATTTCATGAAGTGACAAAAAAACAGGCTAGAAAAATAATGTGTAAGACTATACATAAAACGTATCAATTTTAAAACTTTTGATTAACTTTTTTTTAAGTTAATATACTTCATTAGTGATCCTTACATAAGTTTCCTGATTAATGTGTTCATGCAGAAAAGCAATATCTTGTGGGTACATTTACATATGAAAAATATGAGTCCTTCCTCTTGTAATTCTCAGTTGGACACTCTAGACTGATAGTTGTTCTGCTACTCAACATAGCAATTTACTTGCGGAGATTAACATACTCTGTGGTCGTTTCAAAACGAGGAAGACATTTGTAACTGTCTTTTGTTAACCCTTCAGGGACACATTTTTATTCAGAACTGAATTTTATCTTTGTGCAACGTAAAAGATAGTTTAAAAATGATTCAAACTGCAAATTATTCTTTTGGTTGCCATATTACTAGCCTGATTCTTTGTATAATACATGTGATATAGGAATATACGATTAATTGTTCTTTTAACCTTCTTAACATTAATTTCCCACACTTCTCTTTAAAATAAGTATGTATGCTTTTTTTTGCATGATAATGCTGAATAAAAACTCGTATAGCACAGCATGCCACAGCCAAGTTACAATGACGTCACTACCAGCCACAATTGTCACAAAGGATTCTTTGCACCACTGAAAAACATGTTCAGTTACTTTGCATAATATTTGCTTTTAAAGCGCGAGTTGTTTCATCTACATAAATATGATTTCGTTTCTTCAATTGCATAGGAAGACTTATTTCTCACAATGATTTCCTGAAAAGTATGTATATTTTTGAATTTAAAATTATTTACTAATTGAATGTTCCATTTGAATTTTAAACGCGCTCCTTGTCTATGTTAAGATGTATGCCTTAAAAGAAAACAGTTCTGAATTGCTACACTTTTTGGAGGGGCAAATTGAAGGGCTTGGGAGGTAAGGAGGCTATGCGACAAAACAAAAATTGCGAATAATTTAAGTTCAAAGTTTTATTATTGTAGTTGTTTCACCTTTTTATTTTCTGGTTTTGTCGTTAGTGTGCTTACGAAATTGGACTAATGACATCTACTTTTTGATGTACCAAGTTTTATTTGCTTACCTGTATCCATTGCTCACCCTTGTCCAGAGTGTTCATGTTTTAAAATGTAACATAGACCTTTCATCCTCCAAGCCCTTCAATTTTTCACGACTTACAAATTTATGCCATACTAATTTTATTATTTGCAAAACTTTAGACCTTTTCAGCTGTTTTTCATACCCTGAACTGCTAATATTTTGCATATAAAATTCAGACATGGTTATGTTGAACTTTGGTGCGCAACAAACGGATGAGATTAAGGCAAAAAAAGAGGGCTATATATATATATATATATATATATATATATGGCCCTCTTTTTTTTGCCTTAAGCTTAGCTTACCTTAGTTTTCATTAAAGCTGCCCTAGCTTTAATGAAAACTGAAAATTTATGAATCTATTGATAAAGTTTTTGGTTGTCAGTTCACTCGCGTTTGGGAGAAAGAAGGATAACATACCTAATGAGATAGACATGGTGCATAGATGCCTTCAGTTTTTAATAATAATAGATAAGAAGTAGGTGTACTTGCAATACACCTCCAACTGTTATTTCGATCCATGGACTGCAGTTTCGTGCTTATTATGCACTCATCAGCATGGAATACGAAAGTAACCGAGTTGGAGGTAAAATTCCTCTTATAGAGCAAAAAGAGCCAAAAAAAACTGGTAGCTAATGTGAAATTAGAATACCAGCGAGCGACCGCACTTGGTGGTACAGTATAACTCGTAAATTTTAAGGCAGAGCTCGGGTACATAGCAGTGAGTAACCGCCTCTAAGCAAGGGCTAAGGCAGGAACATGCAATACATGTAATACAAACAACAATGCAATACAATAACTATGTATTGCATGTTCCTGCCTTAGCCCTTGCTTAGGGGCGGTTACTCACTGCTTTATGGGTGTATACAGTTTCTTTCCTTTTTATTTATTAATTTTTTTATTTATTTACCATTTTTCCGTATCAATTTTAATCTAGCTTGCATTTCTTGCGCGAAATCTCCTGAGCTTAATACTTATAACTTGTACGTGTTTTGTATCACTCTTTAAAAAACATCAATGAAAAGAAATCAAACTTAAACTACGTTATGTTTTCATAATTAGCCATAATTATGTTTTTGTAATTACTTTATTTTCGTATCAAAACTAATCAGAAACCAAAAGCTTTTTTTTTTTTTGGACAAAGCGTTAAAATTATGTCAAAACCTTTAATAATTTTGTAAAATTAACCAATCGACTTACGAAAAAAGACCTTACATCTGCAACAGCATGAAACAAAAAAGTTAATTTTGGCCGATATTTTTCCACTAAAAAACATATATATATATATATATATATATATATATATATATATATATATATATATATATATATATATTAAAAATCTGAAAGCATATAAAACATTTCTTCCATTTCTCAACGACACTCGCTAAATTTGGCGACTTTTCTTACAATATCGTCAGATTTTAAGCCATCGCATTTCGATAACGGATGTACGATGACAAATAATTTGCAGATACATGCTTACAATTGCTACTTGCTTTGATACTTTTATCATTAAATTATTAAATGGTTTCCTGGTTGGAAAAAAATGCTGTCAATTAAAAGTCAGCTAGCATCAGATTATGTTAAATAATATTCTTCACTAAATTAAGATATTTAGTTAATTACTATATCAATTTGGCCATGCTGCTCTTGAGTACCTTTTCCAAAGCTGATAATTACTTGCGTTGAGAAAAATTCAACTCTAAAATTCAATTTCTTTTCTGACATTTTAATTATCTAAATTACCCCCATTCATCAATTAAAAATGTCAACAGCTTTCTCTTTTTCACTTTATTTCACTGCATTTGAACCCAAACACATAACAAATATTTCACCCCAAAGCCTGGCTTTACGAAGACCCTCATCGCATTGTCATTGACATCCTGAATATATTAAACTCCGGGCCCAAACCGCAATTACCCTTCGAGCATTGCGGCGAGAATGAAGGGTATGCCTCTTCGAGATGAATGAAAGAAAGTTGCCCTGGCGAAATTCCCGTCTATTCATCATCTTAAGAGAGCTTGAAGGAAATAATCAAAGTTAAACTAGTGGCGCAACATCTCATTTCATTTGCTTGGAATAATTAAATTCGCATAAGGGCAGAGGTAAACAAATTTGCGGGGGTGATAAGTGCTCTATTTACCATTCTATTTGTGGTATATTAGTTCCACGAAGACACTTACAAATTAAAGTATTATTTCACAGTAATAAAGTTATTTCGAGAAGAATCAAACAATAAATCAATAGAATTCATATTTAAGATGATTTTTATATTAGCACAATATGTATAGCATGCGGTTTACATTTTAGTATAATTATAACTTTATTTTTAAAGGCTTAGATAACTACGACTTAAATAAGTAATATATTTATTTTTTAAAGAAATATTAGCTAAGCAAGAAAGATTATTAGATCTTTTCTCCTTCACTGTCGGGCATTATGTTTCAGCTGAGTTCTATGACAAATGTTTTTATGCAAGCCTTTTTAATCGGCTTTCCAGTTAAAAGAAAAGAAAAGAAAAGAAAAAGAAATGGAAAGGCTGTTTAATGCATCGAAAAAATATCGCAAAGTACGAAAAAAGGCAAAAATATATATTTTAAAAAGTGAATAAGCATCGAAAACTTAAAAAATGAATATAGCGTTTTGAGAAAGAGAAAATGTGTGTGTCAATCTCCAGCCTGTCCCCCCTTGTAACTTTTGAGTGAACAATACGACTCGAGCATATTTTGTTTCTTTTGTTCGGAAGATTTTGGCAAAAGCACCTTATTCTACTATAGTTTACTTTTTGATTTGAACAATTTTTCGTTTCATTTCGAACAGTTCACAAAAAAAAACTTTGCATTAGCGTCGTACGGGGAAATTTAAAACCAATGTAGATTCCGAAACCGAAGGTGGATTTTCTTCAAGCAAATTTTGTTGGAAAAAACTCTCGATAAAAGATATATTTAAGAAATGTTTTTTATATTTAGCAATTTGAAGATTATTTTTTGTACAATTCAAAAAAAATTTAACATTTACGACAACACGGGAAAAATTTTTTTGCACCAAAAACAAGTAGTAAATCTAATTAGGTTATCAAATTTCAGCTTCAAACTGTAGAAAAAGCTATTAATAAAAAGCGAATTACCATAGCTCGTAGACTTGACATTGACATAAGTCAGAGGTGCCTCAAAACCAGAACGACGTAAGTCCAAAAATGGTGATTTTCATTTTATTACTGTATTCTATGTAAAATCTTATTCCTCATCGATCCTATTCAAACGTTATTCTACAAAAACTATTACTTTACACTTATTTAGCAGCATTAAAAGAGCGTGTCTCGTCTTTTTGCATGCATTCTACAATCGTTTTCGCCCTCTTCTGAATAGTTTTGAAAATAGACTTACGTTAGTCTGGTTCTGAGGTATATAACTATGACTGAAAGAAAATGAAATGAATCTCTTCTCTACAAATAATAAAGCTGAAGGTGGTTCTGTCTGTCCTTCTTTCTTTCTTTCTTTCTTTCTGTCTGTCTGTCTGTTACGCGCGTAGCGCCAAAACCGTTCGGTCGATTTTCATGCCACTTGGCACAAAATTAGTTTGTAGCATGTAGTTTTGCACCTCGAAGCGATTTTTCGAGCATTCCATTTCGTTCTTTTTCTATTCGAATTCTTAGAGGAAATTCGATAAAATAGGGAAGAAATATTCCATACACATTTTCAAGTCTTATGTCATTCGAAAGCTTGAAATTTTCTGCACAAAATGACGTTTTTTCGAAGTTTCTACGATCATCAGGAGAGCTGTAACAATTGTTTTTAGAATCCCGAAATTCAAGGCTTACCTTCAGTAAAGCAAGCCAAACGATTCTAAAATGGCTTTGCTCGCGAATAAAATTTGTTTGAAAATAGAGATGAAATGAATTATTTTATCAACGGAAATCAACTTTTCATGTTGTTACCATGGTTACGTTTTTATTTCGTTCTTTTTCCCTTAATAATTTTAAAAATGTATTTGTTTTTGTAACAATCCAAACTCCAAGCCTTATTAAAATTAGTCAAATGAAATATTAAAAACCGTGATAAGATGGCACCTGTCAATCAAATGAGAAATCGAGTCCTTTCCTTAAAATACAGGATACCATTCTAAATTTATCGTCTGCAAAACATATTTTACTTCATTATTAATTTATTTCAATATAAATTGCAGCAAATGGCTTGAGTGAACGAATTTAGCTTTTAATTTATCGTTTGCTGGTTGATCTTTGTCGATGTTTATTGTTTTTATTATCATTGTGAAGAATAATGCACGAAATTTCTATGACTAATACTTAAAATTTTTAGGATCAGTTGAGTTTAAAAGAAAAAATTGCTCCAAATATACTTTTGCAATGTGATTATTTATTGTTGGACTGTAATTTGCAGCAATAATTGCATTTAATAAATAATGAAAGACAATATTAAAAATTATTTTTTTGGCGACTTTTTTACAATTTGGCATTCAATTCTATTTCAGTATATTTACTTCTATCTTATTGCGATATTGCAACGTTCTTTCTAAAGTATGTCATTTCGGAAAATGTATTATTTTGTTTTTGAAGTTAGGAAAGAAAACTTTCTTCTTCTTTTAAACTTTGGTAAGATTTCTGTTGGTTTCTGTGAGCAACAAAATTTTTCTTATTTTTTCTTTTGGCTTATTTTTGTGCACCTATCTTTGGGGTTGCATTCGAATGTCCCCAAGGGGGTGATTTACCCCTTTTATGGGGTAATCAGGGCTTTCAATGCAGACCAAAGTGATATGAATTGGCGCGACCACTTGGCGATATCTCGCCAAGCTTTTGGTCACCAAGTGTTTGACGCCAATTTGGCGACATATCGCCAAGTTGGCAATAAATTTAGCGAAAAAAAAATTTTTTTGGGTTCAATTTGGCGCTATTGGCGATATTTTGCGAAAAATCTACTGAATGATGTTAAAATCGGCGATATTTAGGAGATTAATCATTGTAAAACATTTTTTTGCATTGTTTCGTGGCAAACTAGGGATGCAAATGTTTGAATTGTTATCTTACTCACTTCAAGCACTATTTTAGCACTTAAGGCATCTACTAAGAAATTTACACGTAAAAGGAAGTAGTGTAGGGTCCATACCAAATTTTTATATCATACTTAGAAGGAATTATAGTTGAATTATAACTAAAATAGAGTATTTTTTTCTGCTATATCATTTTTTTACAAATGAACTTTTAATTTTATACCACGGGCAAAGCCGTGCGGGTACCGCTAGTTTGAATATAAAACGCAACTTTTTTTTCCAGGTCTGCGGGATCGGTGGAAAAATGAGCGACCAGAGACTTCGAAGAGTTTTTGGGCCATGGCAGAAAAACATGTTTAGAGGGAAAATGGTCAACTTGTACTCTTTGAATATTAAAGCCGATATCTTTCTCAATAATTAATCGAATAGCAACTCCGACACAGCAGCCCTGATTTCTGCTGTGAAATAATAACTATTGAGATGACTTGTTTTTATTTTCATGTTAAAGCTTTCATTTCTTTATTTCCTTTTTGGCTACAGGAAATAAAAGAAAGTTCGGAGCTCATTATTTTTAGACATAAAGCAATATCTCCGCAGATGATTTTTTTTTCTCTGGTGAAAATTATTTATTTAAAAAAATGCATATTGTTATTTATTTATACATATTCTGAAATATATAAATTTATTTTGAAGATTGCTGATGAAGGATTTTTAATCCCCCCCCCCCCCCTAAAAAAAAAAGCTTTTTTTCTTAAAGTGATTAAATAATTGTTTACCAAAAAATATTTTAACTGCATTGTTTAAAAGGTGCTGCTACTATTTATTTTACTTTTTTGTATTTACTCATTCAGACGGGACAGGCATATTTGGTTTTTATAAATGCTAAAAAAATATATATTTGACATGAATTTGCAGTCTTAGATAAATAAAAAAATTGTGATCAGATGCTATAATGTCAATGTTGGTATATGGGAAAGTAGGCTCTTTTAGTCCTGGACGGAATATATTATTCTTTTTTTTCCATTTACTTAATTATTATTAATATTAATTTATGATTTTCAATTGTAAAGCATAAGCATCTGAAATATTCTCAGTAATTTCGAGAGTGGAATGTTCAAAGCAACATATTGCAAGTACGTTTGAAACATTTTGTACCTCACTTAGGAAAAAAAATAAAAAAATAATCAAACTTCATCTGCCATATTTGAAGGTAATAATCCCATGTTTTTTTTTGGGGGGGGGGACTTATTTCTATCATATAAAGAGATGGCTTTTACAATAATTTAATCTACAAGCTTTCGGTTTTTGAAAATTACTAAAATATTTGAAATATATTTCTCATTGAACTAAGTAGGGGAGACTGGGTACGGTTGTGACAATTTTCATTTGCTCCCCCATAGATCCCTTAGCAATGCCTGTGAGCTGATTTAAAGTTGTTTTTACGTTAAAGTGTTTATTTGCCTGCTTATAAACACTAAAATTTTCTCCCTAAGTACAATAGTTAACTCACAGGACTAAATTAAACAAAAAAGGAAAAAATGTCACAACCGACACCACTCCAGGGGCGGTTGTGACAGTGCTTGGGGTCGGTTGTGACAAGTTCAAAAATACAGCAAAACAGTCTAGATCACTTTTAATTTCAAGTAATATTAAACGTAATTCAACATAACCTTCTTCATCTGGGAAAGTTTAACATTTAACAATGTGTGTCTCGTTCAGTTGAAGTAGCCTTATACCAAGTCTTACAAAAATATCAGGTTTTTGGAATTTCGTAACGTCTGTTTTAGCAACATTATGCACATCCTGTGGGTCATAACCGTGTCTGTTCATAACAATTCTCAAGTATCAAAGAAAGATTCCACATTTATTTGTTTTATTGAAGCTTGTTACTCTTGAAAGGCTAGTTGCATGAGCTACACGAACAGACGTGAAACATTTCTATTCATAAATGAACGGAACCATTTCTCAGTAGCCATTTTACTCTCATATCTGCTTTCAGCGTATATGTAAGCTCAAAAGCACTTTATTATGAGCAATATAACCTATGCACACGTTGTTTTCATTGTGACAGCGCCGGCCGGCTCCATCGCGTTTACGAATGAATGTTTCGTAGCACAGACTTACGATTAACGTTGCATTTCCAAAGCTGTCCGAAAGAAAAAAAAATAAAATTTTATAAAAAAAAGTAAAACCGACTTCAAAAACGCAGCTGAAAATAGCTCTAAAAAGTAAAAAATAAATTTATTCTTTGAACACCATCGATACTACTTTTAAACATGAGTTTTGAAGTCGGTGTCGAAACAGTTAATAAAATCATTCGTACCCATTGATTGTACCATTTGATTGATTTTTCCTCTCAAACAACACTTGGAATTGATTATGAAATATTTATAGCTGTTTTTATTATGAAACATGTAACTGAAGAATGGGCACGAATGATTTTATTAACTGTTTCGGCACCGACTTCAAAACTCATGTTTAAAAGTAGTATCGATGGTGTTCAAAGAATAAATTTATTTTTTACTTTTTAGAGCTATTTTCAGCTGCGTTTTTGAAGTCGGTTTTACTTTTTTTTATAAAATTTTATTTTTATTTCATTCTTTTCAGTGTAAATGTATACCCGGAATAGTGTCATGTTGCCATCGTGACGCTTCATCTCACTTTATTAAAGCGTCTAAAATTTTAAGCGATTGCCACTAACAACATTTTTTTTTCTTTTTAGGATTTATTTCTATGCTGATTTAATTAAAACATTTTTAAATTACTAGTTTTTTACCCGATAATGATGCTAAAACTGGCCTACAGGTTAATCCACAAAGTAACCATTTACCGCCGATTCATTAGTGCATCCGTAATTTTAAAATTTAAAAGTTTATGTGATGGGAGCCTGAAAATATATTTTTTAAAAAATTGGGGTACTCAGGACTAAATATGTTCTATCAGTAAAACTGCGATTTGCATGCCGCATAATCGTTCGACGTAGACAGTGCATTTTTTTCTGCTGCTTGAAAATCCACCGACTCCGTCGAGCATCGAACTTAAGCTCTTGCGAATGAGAGCCCAGCGTCTTACCGCTAGGCCACTCTATCGGCGAGCTACTGTGACCTAATGGATATCAAATCGCAAGTGTGTGCGCGTGAAATTTGAAATTCAATTCATGCGCAAAGAGGGTGCGCATGAACGGAATTCTGAAGATTTCCCTCAATTTCTACAGAGTTCCGTTCTCAAACCCCGCATCAGGGGACCATGGGACCACCAGGGAGGTGTACCCTTTCCAGCAAAAAAAAAATTAACAAAATCGGTCTATTCAGTAAAAAGTTATGCGTGGTCATACATAAAAAAAATAAATAAAATATACCGGTCGAATAGAGAACCTCCTCCGTTTTTTCGTCGGTTAAAAAGTTTCACCTCTTTATAAGCTTCTTTATATTTCACTAGCCGGGTACCCGGCCCTGCCCGGGTTTCTGTGGGTGTAGGGTGGTTTAGTGAAACTCATTCATAAATTTCCCAACACTAAAGTGTATATCTATAAACATAATGGCTACTTCTGTAAACAATGGCTATGTTATGGATAAACTATAAAAAAAATAATGCAAGATAAAAAAAAATAGCAAGCTACAAATAATGTTTGAGTAAATAGGAAATGTTATAAGCTTGGTATATTAAAATAAATATATATTTACAGTATCAATCGCACTGAAATTAACCATTTCCAAATATTGCTCGTTAAATAAGTCCCATTATTAGTTTCTATCCTCGTGACAACATTGGTGAGGTGAAAACATCTTATGTACGTAATTTAGAAATTTTTTTTGACTATAAACACTTTCTATTCGCTAACTATTGCCAAAATCATTTTTTTATTTCACCCGTTAGCGATTGTTGACTCAGATAAATATAAAAATCCTTAGAAGGCAATAAATTCCATACTTACTCCAGAGAAGCCTTAGCTCAAAATTTTCAATATGATTACAATCAATATTGTTGCTGTATGGCACCAAACTTTTGCAACAATGGGTTGAAAATTTAATCATTTAATGGGGAAATGACATGAAATTAACTGTTTTCCATAATAACTTTTTTAAACTAAGCTTTTTAGAAATAAATTATAGCTTATCCTGCTCCCTGTTACTGTAGCTATCTACGGTGAAAAAATGGTTAAAATCGGTTCAGTAGTTTGGAAGATTACCCCGGACATACGTTTTCAAAAGTAGTCTTTTATGTATATAGATTTACAGTATCAATCGCACTGAAATTAACCATTTCCAAATATTGCTCGTTAAATAAGTCCCATTATTAGTTTCTATCCTCGTGACAACATTGGTGAGGTGAAAACATCTTATGTACCTAATTTAGAAATTTTTTTGACTATAAACACTTTCTATTCTCTAACTATTGCCAAAATCATTTTTTTTTATTTCACCCGTTAGCGATTGTTGGCTCAGATAAATATAAAAATCCTTAGAAGGCAATAAATTCCATACTTACTCCAGAGAAGCCTTAGTTCAAAATTTTCAATATGATTACAATCAATATTGTTGCTGCATGGCACCAAATTTTTGCAACAATGGGTTGAAAATTTAATCATTTAATGGGGAAATGACATGAAATTAACTGTTTTCCATAATAACTTTTTTAAACTAAGCTTTTTAGAAATAAATTATAGCTTACCCTGCTCCCTGTTACTGTAGCTATCTACGGTGAAAAAATGGTTAAAATCGGTTCAGTAGTTTGGAAGATTACCCCGGACATACGTTTTCAAAAGTAGTCTTTTATGTATATAGATTAGGTCACACTGCCCTATTTCTGTCTTCTCCAAGCGTATTATGGGCATCAAATATGATAAAAACATGTTTTACTCGTGTCACAACCGTCCCCACGCAATTTGTCACAACCGACCCCAACCCACTACTTTTGAAAACAGCAATCGCCATGGCAATACAAAATAGCCTACATAAAAAGTAATCACTGCTTTTTCACTATTAAGGTTCACTACTAATGGGGAGAAAACTTTCATTTCTCTATCTGTACCCATTCAACAGGAATTACTAAAAGACAACGAACAAAAAAACTTACTTTTGACTGTTAAAAAGTAACCAACCCCTCTGCTAGCGTTAATGTCGCTCTATGGCTACCGCAATACTTGGACACACATTCAGACAAACATGCTGATACTCTCTCTCTTTGCTTCAACCAGGTATTAATTATGGTTTAGCTAATATGACGACTGTCACAACCGTCCCGCGTCACAACCGCCCCGCGTCACAACCGTCCCCAGTCTCCCCTATAGAAGCAGAATATACAAAAGTTTTTTATGTATTTTGGCAAATATTTAAATATATATACATATATATATATATATATATCTTAGAAACATCGCATGTTGCATTCATGCTTTTTTGGCCAGCACTGATATTTATTGATGAAACCATTTTTATGACATTTATTTCGCTTTTTTCGATCCACTACGAAATGCTGCTTATTTATTTCCTGTATTTTAGTTTTTATCTTTGCGATTAATAAGGTTTAAAAGGTTAACATCCCCATAGTTGCGTTGAAAATGTTTTAAAACTATAACTTCTTGGAGATTTTTTCAGGCATTTAAATTTTATCTTTTCGCTATTTCTTTCTCTGTGTTGTTTGTTTTCCCGTAACAAGTAGCCCATGTGTTACGTTTAATATAAAAGAAGGATTTTTTTTACTTTGAAAGTATGCATATAAAAGCCACTGAAAAAAAATGCTAGAGACTATTTCTTGTTCTTGTAACTTTTTTTCCTAGAAAAGATTTTTTTCTCTATATATTTCCAGTCACAAAAACATTACAGAAGAATGTTAAAGTTTGTGTGTGTGAGAGAGAGGACACTTTTGCCAAAAAGGCCATTTCTAATATTTCTATTTAAAAAATAAAAATATTTTTATTTTTTTCAAGTGATTTTGTGCAAGCGAGTAATATAAATAAAGCAGGAATAATAATAATCATGGACAACAAAATATTTAAAACAGTTCTTTGAAGTAACCTTTTTTGTTTAAAGGAAAGTTATCCTAAATACATTAACTAAATGAATAACACAATGCAAAAATTGTGTGAAACCGTGGGTAAGCAGAGAGCATTCAAAAAGTTTATTAATTATCTGGAATACATTGAACTTTGAACCTTAACGGCAGTCACCTTTCACACATTATTGCGTCGTCGAAAAGAATTCCACTTGAAGGGAATAAAACAAAATTGCTCTGGCAGGATTCCCGTCTATTCATCATTCTAAAGAGCACTTGAAGGAGATGATCAAAGTTGAAGTAATAGCATAATGCCCCATTTAAGTTTCGTCCAAAGTTTTTAACGTCATAGGTCGTGACAACTGGCGTCATGGCATAGTAGGATATAATCGATGTTTTGAAGGCATTTGTCTCTACTAGCAAAATCTATAAACAATCAATTAATTGAAACCAATTCAGTTTATGGTGGAAAATATTCTATTGAATAAATGTGTTTTTATTCAATATAATAATCCAAAATATAGTTTAAAAAACTAAAAAATACGATTTTAGAGTTAATCAATCTACAAAGAAGATTTCAAAACTATTCAATATCCACTCAATTTGCATTATCTTATGCTACATCAACATGTATTACTATTTAGCATTTAGTATTAACCCATTTATGCCCAAGTTTTTTTTAAACATATTTTTTCAATTTTTATCTGCTTAAAACTCTTACTTGGAATGGTTTACATAAATTTTAGGCGTAAAATAGATCGCCGTTGCCATATTTATTAAGTTATTTAACGTACTGTTTAAGGGACACTAGGCAGATATGTGCGCAAAATACTATTTTACTTGAGTTTACATTTGCAAAGTAACATTACAGAAGGCATCTGTGATCAATTTTAAGCAAATCATTTTAAAATAGTTTAATTTTATGAAAAATAAGCTTGCAAAAAAAACTTACTTTCTGTGGCTACCCATGCCGGATCGTCGCTTGACTGATTTGTCTGAAAATAGCTGTCAATAAATAAACTGTGATGTCCAAATAGTGGATCTAACTGGCTTTCTCAAGAAGAAGGACTATTAAACTTGTGAAAAACAGCTTTAGTAAAATGATGCACCCGTTACAAGTTTTTGTATGCAGTAACTAACAAGCGTCCTGTTTTTAGACTACTGAGCATAAATGGGTTAATAAGAGTATTAAATATATTACTTTTATACTTGTGAAGAACGTGAATTTTGTCTTTTATTCAGAGTTACATACAAATAACTGAAACACTTGGAATATATCAACATGTATAATATAGTTTAGCCTTTGGTATTCTTCTTCTTACTTATCTCAGGTTGTCTAACTGGGCTAGACAACCCCCATAAAACCAAAAATGTCTAAAACATCTAAAAAACGTATAGGGTCCCTAAGGGCTTCGTCTTTTGTAAAATTCAAACAGGTCAAGATATGTCCGGGGGAAGCCACGTCGGCGCAACACCAAGGACAATTTGGAAAAGTATTTTTCCCCTGCTGAAAGGTGAGTCCCCTCGTGTGCCCACTCAGAATGCGGGAAAAGGCAGTTTGAGATGGTCTTGGAATAATGTTGAAAATCTCACCCGGTCTTTTGGCAAAGTACCAGGAATGGCTAGGGGGGGGGGGGATTTTCATGAGCCCATTTAATTCAATCCTTGCCAGGGATGTAATCTCACTAGATGTGAGCGTTCCTCCTGGGTTAACTCCCTCCTCTGACGCCAACCTGGCCAAGAAATCCGCCTTTTCGTTCCCTTCTACTCCCACATGCGAGAGGATCGATTGGAAATGCACTGTATGTTTGGGTGATAGTCTCTCAAGAAGATTTTGAATGTCCAGGCTAGTTTGATCTTCAACAGTGCTCCAATTTGAGAGATGTTGAACCGAAGCGCAACTATCGGTCAAAATCCAGATGTCCCTAAATTAGTCCTCCACCTCCACTGCATACTGTAAACCTCTTCTAATGGCAACTAGCTCTGGTCTAAACACGGAACAGTTATCTGGGTTTCTTATTTTAAATTCTTGTACTCCGGAGATTGTGTTTATATATACCCCACTGCCCGAGACTTCACCCTCACCTTTGCTACCATCTGTGTAGATTTTCAGAGAACAAGGTGGGATATTATGGATTGTTTCAAGTGCCAGTTGCTAAACGAGAGCCTTTGGTATTAATAATAATATTAAATATATTACTTTTATATTTGTAAAGAACGTAAATTTTTATCTTTTATTCAGAGTTACTTGAATACAAACAAATAAACCCACATGTGAAACTATTAAAAGCGTATTAAAAAGGCTTCATCTGTTGTTTTTAGAACATCTTTCTAACTAGTATTACAATTATGTTGTGGCTTGTAATATCTAAAGAGGTACTGCTACCCTTCAATGTTTATGAGTTTTATGTTATTAACTATATGTTTATTCACCTATGGGTCATTCCATTTTAAATCAACAAATTTTCAAAAAAGTTGTTGCATCACCATTTTTGATTTTGATGAAAATTTGCATGTGTATTCCTTTTACTTCCCAGAGCTCAAAATAGTATTCATTTTATTTTTAAAAAAATTACCCTTTGATATATAGGCCCTTTTTGTTGTTGGCAACAGCGAAAATCGGGCGTTTTGATGCTTTGTCTTATGAACTATAACTTTTTTTCTATCAAAGATTTTGAGCTCAACTATAGCTCATTGGAAAGCTAAGAAAAAGATCTTTTTATATATGCTATCAATAAATTTCAGATTTTAAAAAAATACTTATTTTTTCAAGGTCAAAGTTCACGACGAAAATGACATTTTTTACTACTTTCGAACATTAAAAAACCCATGAAGGGTTCAAAGTAACAAGCCGATTTTTTCCTCATATATTCATAGTCATGGTTACTTACTGTATAAAAAAAATTGCCTTGTTATTCTACCCCCTTTATGAGATATGCCCCCCCAAAGTTGTAAATTTTTTAAAAAATCCAATTTTTAACGCTAAAAAAATGCATGTGGGGGGCAAGATAAAAAAAATTTTATGTATGGTATTTTAAGTACTTTTTACCAGCTTTCTAATAAAACAAAAGTTGCTTTGTTATTCAAAGGCGTTTGGCAGATATAAGGGACTGAACTTTCAAAACATTGCACAAACACAAAACGATTATTTTCATTTTTTTAAATCTTTTTTTTTATTTAAATGTAATTATATACTTTATTCTTGCCTTAAATGCTAAAAAAAAGACTAAGAAGAGCAATGAAGAAACATATTTAAAGTTTAATAAGATAATTTAACATTTTTAACACCTGGGAATATAGAATACCACTAAACTTGTCTGATTTTTAAACATCTGATTGCTACCTACAACAGGACTGAGCATTTCTCAACTTGTCCAGGTTTGTTCATACCATGTGGTCATCCTTGTTCTGACTTGCTCTCACATGTGTATCTTTTGTCTTTCAAATTCTGAAAGAAGTAGGTTGTTGAGCTAGTGTTTCTGCTGTAAAATCTTGTAAAGCTGATGTGATTTCTTTTCATTTCAAGTTCATTCATATTCGCAGAATGTTTTGTTAAAGGTAAAAGAAGAAATTCTTTAGAATCCTTAAATATAAATTTAAATTTGTCTTTCTGCATGCTAACTGTGAATAAGTTATGGATAACCCTAAATGCTCCATAGGAGTTTTTGAGAATGATGATTGTAATATTTTAAGTTACAGTAGTCTACTGTAAATAGTATTTCTGAGTACAGTGATGATGATAAAACTTTACTGCACCTGAGAACTAGGTGTAAAACTATTGAAACTGTTTGTACCTACCAGCAAGAAGTTCCATAAAAGTGGCAAAACTTGGCAAGAAATTTTTTTGCATGGTAGGTACAAACAGTTTCAATAGTTTTACACCCAGTACTCAGGTGCAGTAAAGTTTTATCATCATCACTGTACTCAGAAATACTATTTACAGTAGACTGCCTACTGTAACTTAAAATATTACAATCATCATTCTCAAAAACTCCTATGGAGCATTTAGGGTTATCCATAACTTATTCACAGTTTACATGTAGAAAGACAAATTTAAATTTATATTTAAGGATTCTAAAGAATTTCTTCTTTTACCTTTAACAAAACAGTCTGTGAATATGAATGAACTTGAAATGAAAAGAAATCACATCAGTTTCACAAGATTTTACAGCAGATACACTAGCTCAACAACCTACTTCTTTCGGAATTTGAAAGACAACTAAGATACACATGTGAGAGCAAGTCAGAACAAGGATGACCACATGGTATGAACAAACCTGGACAAGTTGAGAAATGCTCAGTCCTGTTGTAGGTAGCAATCAGATGTTTAAAAATCAGACAAGTTTAGTGGTATTCTATATTCCCAGGTGTTAAAAATACTAAATTATCTTATTAAACTTTAAATATGTTTCTTCATTGCTCTTCTTAGTCTTAAGGCAAAGAATAAGGTATATAATTACATTTAAATGCAAAAAAAGATTTAAAAAAAATGAAAATAATCGTGTTGTTTTTGTGCAATTTTTTAAAAGTTCAGTCCCTTATATCTGCCAAACGCCTTTGAATAACAAAGCAACTTTTGTTTTATTAGAAAGCTGGTAAAAAGTACTTAAAATACCACATGTAAAAATTTTTTTATCTTGCCCCCCACATGCATTTTTTTAGCATTGAAAATTGGATTTTTTAAAAAATTTACAACTTTGAGGGGGCATATATCATAAAGGGGTGGAATAACAAGCCAATTTTTTATATACAGTAAGTAACCATGACTATGAATATATGAGAAAAAAATCGGCTTGTTACTTTGAACCCTTCATGGGTTTTTTAATGTTCGAAAGTAGTAAAAAATGTCATTTTCGTTGTGAACTTTCACCTTGAAAAAATAAGTATTTTTTTTTAATCTGAAACTTATTGATAGCATATATAAAAAGACATTTTTCTTAGTTTTCCAATGAGCTATAGTTGAGCTCAAAATCTTTGATAGAAAAAAAGTTATAGTTCATAAGGCAAAGCATCAAAACGCCCGATTTTCGCTGTTGCCAACAACAAAAAGGGCCTATATATCAAAGGGTAAATTTTTAAAAAATAAAATGAACACTATTTTGAGCTCTGGGAAGTAAAAGGAATACACATGCAAATTTTCTTAAAAATCAAAAATGGTGATGCGCACCCCATTTGTTGATTTAAAATGGAATGACCCCTATATATGTTGCACATGACCCTAAACATGTTTGATAGGCTTCAACTTTTGTTTTTAGAACATCTTTCTAATTAGTATTACAATTAGGGATGCACCGATTAATCGGCAACACCGATTAATGGGCCATAATCGGCCACTTTGACGATTATTAATATTCGGCAATATCGGACCGATTAATCGGCCGAACAATTGTTTTTTTTTAATATTATTCTTCAAAGTATACCTTAACTAAGAAACTATGAAAAATAATTTTATAAACAGTCATAATTTTAATCTTCACAGTTGATATAAAGTGTTTGATAAATAATTCTCCTACTTTGAGTAAATATCATAGACAATGTTGCAACATTTTTCATGTGACGATAGTTATCTCCTTAGCACAGTGCTTTTATGTAACTTCTAGTTTTCACAAAGAATAAAAGTCTTGAATTAAGTTGCTACCAATTATTAAATTTTTTTTAATTAAAAGTGCTCCTAAATATTGGAGTGCTCACCCACAGACTCCCCCATCCCCCCTAGTTTTTGAATTTTTATGTCCAATTGAAATAATTAACAATGTGTTAATGTAGTAGAATTGACAATAATATGAAAATTGGTTTTAAGAAATTTGATAAAATAGTGAAATTATTTTGTGAAAATTAGTAAATTGGAAAAAAACCTTCTCTCAGAAATAAATTACTTACCATCTCCAAACTCGGAATTCTATAAGAGAGAAAAAACAGTGATGGGAAAATTGATAGCATTAAAAACAAGCATCCTTATCATTAATCGGCTCTGCCGATTAATCGGCCGATTATCAACAGCCAAATAATCGGTAATCGGTAATTGGCCAATTTGCTTATCGGTGCATCCCTAATTTCAATTATGTTGTGACTTGTAATATCTAAAACGTTACTGCTACTTTCAATGTTTATGTATTTCATCTATATTTATTTGCGTATGTATGTTGCACATGACCCTAAACATGTTTGTGACTCGTAAGCTCCTTATAATTTGTTTTAATCGAGATCTCCAGGAGTATAAGGTAGACAAAAGTATCTTATACATACGAAGCCCTAGCGGCATATCCGTTGAACCAGTAGAATCAAGTTTCAATTTTTCGTGCTTTTATTTATTTTTTTATTTATTATTATTATTATTTTTTTTGAGAGTATGCGCTTGGCATCGTGATGATTTTATAAAGAATGCTCTTCTTACAAGTTACGGATACAGTAAATGAATTTTAAGGTTTTTAAATGACAACACCAATTTTCCTCGCGTAAATTGGTCAGCGTACCTTAAAAAGGTAGTTTTTTTAAAAAACGCTAAAAATATTTTCCTTCCTAAACATCATTGAGTGTATTGAGGGATTATATCTATTTAAAAACTATATTTACTATGAAGAGCGCGTAAGTCATGAATTTCCGCAGACATTTTGAAACAATGAATATTTTACTAATTACATGAGTTTGGTGAAAAATTGTTCATCGAACCGAATGATTTACTTAGATTTTCTGAAGAGCAGTTTGAAGCAGAATTTAAATTTCTAGAGTTTAATTCACTGCTGTGAAAGCAAATTTGTAGCAGTATTTAACACAGAATACCCAGAAAAGACTAAGTCAATGTACGTGATTTAACGCAGCTTTTTTTTCAACACTGCAATTTCAAGTTCAGTCTAAAATTTTAATATCTCTCCATTTTGCTACAATTTTTTCAAAAATGAGATAAGTGATCTGCATTATTTACATGTTATCTATCCAAAGTGAAAATTGTTCAAATACCTGGATACTTTATTGCTATTAACTTTCCGCTTTACCAATCAATGTTCAACTTAGAAGTATGAATATAATTGAAATATTCCGCAGGTTATTCACTCCGTCACAAGTGTCTTATATTATTGGCTCATTTTTCCGTTTTAATTCTTCACAGCCATATTTTCTTTGTCCAACTAATTTTTTATTCCACAAAAGCTTAGTTGTATTAAATGCGTATCTTCAGCACTGCGTCTTTACTTTTTTAACAGTTTGAAATTCCTAATTAAGTACAATAACATCAAATATAAGTAATAATAAATAAGAAGAAATTACTTACCCCTTCTTCGAACTTGTAAACAGCCAAACGTCCTAAATTCGAATCTTGGTAAAGGTTTTTTGAAATAGCAAAACAGTATTAACGTTCTCATTCTAAGCAACAACACAATACTTAATTCCAACACATATGCTTTGACAACAATTAAAAACACATCACAAAACAAATGTTTCAAACAAAAGCATCGCGCTTCATTTCATTGATGCCCACAAAAATCAACGCATCAAAAAATATTATAACTTGTTGCCAGCAAAAAGTTTAATATACCATCAGTGCTCACTTTTAATTCAATTTATCCATTTCATTTCCTGTCTTTTAGTATTTAATACATCGCTTTTTTAGTTTCATGCATTTTAGGAACCGGAATTAGTTGTTCTATCTTCCAAGAAAGCTCTTTTATTGAAATATGAGGAAAATTTGTAATTTTGTGACTTCGTAATACATGCATACAATGTCCATTGAGAATTAATTCAAATGCGCTCTAAATTTACTAGTGTGGTAGGTGAGTACAATAGGCATCTCATTTCGCATTAATAGTTAAATGTTTCAGGTTCAAAAAAAAAAAGCCTCATTTTATTCAATTCTTGATATTTACTGTTTGAGAAGCGAACCAACTCACATATATCACAAGAATGCAGACACAGGACATTGCCTTAAGCTACAGTATTAAAAGAAGTCAGATCACAAAGCGAAAGAAACAACATTTGGGACGAAAGGAAGATTTGAAACATACAACTCCTAAATATGCGCAAGCAGCTGCCGAAAGTTATGTTTTAACCTCTCAGTCATGATACCTAATTAGAATTTAACAATAATAAACATACAAAGTTGGGGGCCACGTGGGCCTAGAGGTAGAGTATTCTCCTCGTAAGCAAGTGGTCACGGGTTCGAATCCCGCCTAGCCCCATGGATGTTATTTCATCCTCTCTGTGCCGTAAATCTCTCCTGTGTTTGTCCGGAGGCAAAGCGCATAGTACGCAGTCCTCATGTATGTTGAAGCTGATGGCTTCTGGGGAAAAAACATACAAAGTTTGGACTCTATGGCTCTACTATGCTAAAAACTACGTCTTCTAATCCTGAGGCCCTGTATTCAATTCCCAAATATCCGTGGGTGTCCTTTCCTTCATCTGTATTACAAAAGCTTTCCTGCATTTGTTCGGAATCAAAGCTCATAGTAGCAGTCGTTTATGCATGGTACGCTGATCAGCTTCTAAATAAAGAACATACAGGTTGGCCATTCATTAACGCTGGAGCCGGGGTAGCCCGATCGGTAGGCGTCGGACTCATGATCGGAGGATCCCGGGTTAGATCCTAGCCTAATAAATACACACCGTCGTTAGTGATGGTGACTGGGTGACGTTAAATAAGGGTCGTGGTCACAAAGTCCTCCAAGTGAAACGATACCTCTTGGAGTACTAGTCAAGGGATTTACTCGACCCTTGTTCTAGATCCAAAGGACAGAGTTCTCTTCAGGGCCCTATCCTACCGGTTAAACCACGAATTGTGGTAGGTACGGGGGACAATGAATTGAAAAGCTAAAAGTCATTAACGCTTTGAACAAAAGTCAAATTGCTTGAAAACTGATATGCATATCAAGTCCAAACTTGGGGTAATTCGGTGCGTTGGCGGATTTATTTTTTGCGCAATCTCTTTAAGTTGGATTTTGTTGTTTATTCTTCAGTGGAAAATATGAGATATTGCATTTCTGATTGCATTTTCACAATTCGAACATATTAATTGAACAACAGTCCAATTATTACTGAAAGAAAGTTTGCTACTGAGTTTAAGCTTAAGGAAGATGTGTGTCAGCAATCAACCTTTTGATACATTTGTTTGCAGTTATTGAAAGCATTGGTACTTCGATTCTACAGCGATGTTGCAGAATTTTGCTAATCGTTTGCGTCAAATTATAGCCTAATACAGAAAACACAGCAAACATTTTTAAAAAAAATCCCCCTATACTGTCTGATCTTAGGTATTACGTTCCGCGAATTTACTCATACGTCAGGTCTCTTGTCTGATCTCACCAAAATAGGGGTGTTAGGTGAGATAACGATAGGGGGAAGAATAATAAAAAGCAAAGAACGGAATCAAAGACGTGGAACGATGCTAATTTCAAATACATAGTTTAGTTGAATGTATCAAATGCAAGTTTTAACTTGAAAATTGAAAACTTTGAAAAGTTATCAGCCACAACCCATCTGCCTTTTTTAAGTGGAACTGTTAACGAGTGCTAGGCGCGGCTTTCGTGGACAGGCAGTGTTGTACTTTGTTTTAGAGTTTAAATGGAATTTTTTAATCAGTAGTTTACAAGGAATTAATTTCTAACATAAGAGCGGAAATTACTGCTCCATCTGTATGTTTCATTTTTTCCCTTCAATGCATTATGTATTCTACGGAATGTATCATACAAAAACACATTTTTATCAGTTTTTCACTTAACCCTGCTACTGTGTTCGGGTCCTTTTCGACCCAAAACAGATTTCATTTGCTTATAAATTTTCGAGTAACGTTGGTATAACGTTTTAACTTCATGAATGTTCATTTTCATGTTATATTACACACATATTTTTTTTGTTTTGATTGAAGTATAACCCTACTTGTCAAAAAAAAGTTTACTAATACTGTGTTCGGGTCCTTTTGGACCCATATGATTAAAAAGCATGTATCAGAGAAACAAAATAATTTTATGCTTGTTTATTTTATTCATAATTTATGAAACAATAAATAAAACATTTGTTCATTGTTTTTGTACGTTTTTTAAATATTTTTTAATGGTTATCTTCTGTTTTTCTTTCATTCATTTTTTTCTTCTTTTTTTTCTTTCTGAATACCATTTCTTCCTTTCTATGAATTGAAATCAGTACCAGTGAAAATGTTTCAAGGTTAACTTTCATAGAACTGCAAACTCTGCAATTATGCCTATCTGAGGGGAATTCCCTTTTACCCCCTCTCTCCGCCACTTCCCCCGCGCATATGATTCTGTACATAAATTTGTACATCTCATACAAATGTTGTACTGTTCGTATTTCCATTTTTAACACTTCTTTTTAAGCTTAAAAATTTCTAGTAAATTTTTTAAAGTGACAGCTTATATAATTTTGTTAGTTTTCTTTAGTACGAAAACTGGAATTGCTATAATATTTAAATTTTATTTATGTGTTTTCTCGGATTAAATATGTAAAATAAAATACAAAAATTGAGTGATTTATGTTTGGAAGTTTCTAATAAAATCAAATATAACAATTAAACTCGAAAAAATATAAAAAAAGCGGTGTTAGGGAATAAATTACATATGTTGGGTCCATTTGGACCCGAACACAGTATACGTATGTTCGGGACGAACACAGCAGCAGGGTTAATAGCATACTCTACTTGAAGAGTGGTATCATTCTCACGATAACATTCTGGATATTTATGAAATTCATTAGGCGGTATCCTTGCACACAGAAGTACATCCACCTAAAACAAGATTGAGTAGCTAAATTACAGTCAATGTCAATTTTATGCGCTCTAATTGCCACTAAAGAAGGTCTATTTCAGTGATTTGATTAAGTGCCCCCAAAAACCATGTGTCAATCAGAAAAAGCACTTAGTTTCGATCAGGCCAGAAACAAGCAAGAGGGATGCTTTTTGACAGGATTGAACAGAAAACTACTCAGAAAAAAATTCTGCTTGAAGTGAATAAAGTAATGATCCTCACAAAGTAATGTTACATAAATATCATTTGGTAACTTATATACCAAACAGATTTCATAATAAATCGGTCCAATAAATGTAATGGATTTTATAAATTAGCAGGTTTTCCTTTTGTTAGAATTTACTCAAAAAGTCGAAATAATTTTGCCATCGACTTTTTCCTTGAAAAAAAAATTATACTCATTATTGGTAATGTAGCTTATTCTTATGACTAACATGGGAAACTATTATTATTATTATTTTTCATAAACATAATAAAATGTGAGAGGAAGTTTGAAAACATTTCCGCAAATAAATGTTTCTAGGTATATCTATAAAAGTTTGCTCTACTGCTGCAAAGCTCTTAAAAATGTTTTAATATCTGCTTTACTTTTCTTTGTGTACACTTAGTTTTTAAAAGAAAACGTCACTTTTACTCTCCTGTTAACTAGGTTAATAGAAACATATTCCTTGCGTCTCGCACGTTTTTTTTAGTATAAAAATAAATAACGATTTTTAAAAATTTCACATCGCGTACGTTTACTAATATTTAGACATTTTATGCACGTCAAAAAATGAATCTAAGCGTACAAAGAAAGAAGGAGAGAGCTTTCTAAGCCTCAATGTATTCAATAACAAATTTATACACAGTCCAGTCACATTAATGTGACCACCTGTCAAAAGCCAGAAAAACCACCTTTCGCAAAGCGGACTACTGCGAAACGTGCAGGAAGAAACTCAGTTAGGGCCCTAAAGGTATTCACTGGTAGTTTGAGCCATGTCGACTCCAATGCCATGGCCAGCTGAGCTAGATTAAGCGGGTGAGGATCCATGGCGCGAATAACCCGATCGAGATGGTCCCACATATTTTCGATTGGGACTGAGCCAGGAGAGTTTGCTGGCGAATGGAGAAGGGTAAACTCATCCTGGTTCTCTTCGAGTCACGTGCGTACACTGGCAGCTGTATGACACTTCGCATTGTCTTGCTGATGTATGACATCATCCTGAAGAAAAACAATGCCCATATAGAGGTAGACATGGTCCGCAATCACAGATGCGTACTTGTATTGATTCATCGTTCCTTCCACAATAAGTGAACCCGGAGAATGTCAGAAAAACATTCCCCAGACCATAATGTCCCCGCCTCCAGCTTGGACCGTTCCGGCAATGCTGCAGAATGTTTGGTTTCATAGGTTTCGCGCCTCATACGCCAATACCCATCGGTCCAATATGGAGCATTAAACGTGATTTAACAGAAAATGCTACCTGTCGCCACTCATTGGACGTCCAGCTGCGATATTGGCGTGCAAATTCCAGAGTTCTTCGTCGATGGACAGTAGTCAGCATAAGTGCATGAACCAAGCATCTGCTTCAGGAGCCCGGACGCAGCAACGTCTGCTAAACAGTAGTTTGAGAGACAATGTTGGTAGCCCCTTGGTTCATCTGGGGGGTTAGTTGCTCAACGGTAGCCCGTCTATTACCCCGAACGCATCTCCGCAGCATTTCGTTCGCCTCTGTCATTTATGGCCTCCTGGTGCATCACATATTCAATATCGCTGATTTTGGACGGTCCTATTTTGCCATGCACGGTACACTTTTACCACGACGGCAAGTAAACAGCTCACAAAATCAGCCATTTCGGAAATGCTTCCACTCTTGGCCCGAGAGCCAATAATCATGCCCTTTTGTACGTCGTATAAATCGCTTCGTTTTTCCATTACGCAAACGACAGAAATGTTTTCCAAAGCCCTCACACACCCTTTATATTCCCTCAACTGCACTGTACTACCAACTGCCTCCTGTAATTGGTTATTTAACATCGAAGTCGAAAGTACGTGGTGGTCGCATTATGTGATTGGACTGTGTATAAACAGCACAATTTTTGTTCAATCACTTCTAATCGGTTACTACAAGGACTATTTCCGTAGTATTTGGGAATCAGTCAGTCATATTATTAATTTCGTACGTTTATGTAATCATGGAAACAATAGTTCGTAATGCAAATTAATATAATTTAGACTTTAAAGTCTTACAACTGAAACTGTGAAGGGCCGTGGTAGCACGATCGGTTAGACTTCGAACTCGTGATCGGATGGTCCCGGGTTCGATCCCAGCTGATCAAAGATCCACCGTCTTGATAAATGGTGGCTGGGGGACTTTAAAAATGTCGGGGTCATAAAGTCCTCCAAGTGAAACGATACCTCTGGGGCGCTGGGTCAAATGTTTGCTCGGCCCTTGGTCTTGTTCAAGAACAGAGCGTTCTTCACGATCTTATCCCGTTTAAACCACGAGTTGTGGTAGGTACGAGGGGCCCTGGAGTGTGTGAAGTACCGTATGTTTTGTACCTTACAGCTGCTTAAGTAGTTAAAATTCATCAAAGAAATGTAATAAAAGAAGCTAAAACCATGATATTTTCGTATTGTCTATTGTAATAAAGTGATTTTAAGATGCAATTAAAAAGTTTGCATTCACGCAACTTCACTGCATTTTAATATCAGAATCAGACCATTATTGTGTCAATTGCAGCGTTATGTGCCAATATGTGTGCCCTGTCTTTGCCCCACTGTTGCCAGTTCTTGAAACTACCGATTTTTTTTTTTTTAACTATCATTTTATGACACAGCCGGCCACCTTGTCTAGTGGTCAGAGTAGTCTGCCATGGATGGTGTGGCCCCGGGTTCGAGTCCCGGCTTGGCATGGATGTGCTTTCTCTCTCCTGTCTTTGTCCTTTCTTTGTATGAATGTGTTGTTGTGTGAAAGGTTGCCTACCCTATAAACGGGTACCTATGGCATGCGTGTACTGTAGAAGTCGGACTTCACACCAAATAACGGTACAGTTGAAAAAGTGAAGCAGCGCACCCCAAATTGCCAGCCTGGCTGGCACACGACAAAAAAAAAAAAATATGACACAGACATATTATTTTTCAATTACTTATTTTCTCATTGTTTAAGTCTCTCAAAACCTATTTTTAAACTATTTCTACATTTAATTTTCATTTTTTTTATTTGCGTTTTTTATTTTATTTATTTTCTCATTCATTTATTTATTATTTTGACCCATCAAGCATGGCTGCAGCTTTTTCCAATAAAATCTACTAATATGTTTTTTTCATTTACTTATAAAAATATTGCAACATCATGTTTAGATAGCACTGAAAGCTTCCACATTTGTAACTTCCTTTCATAAAACATATTTTAAAAAATAAAAAGAGTATTCAATACATTATGAAAGTTTTGTTTCTTTAAATGAACAAAAGACATATGAGATGATCAAAAATATAATAACCTGTCCCCGTAACAAATAAATAAATAAATTCCTTTTATTAGGATAAATTGTTTAACAAAAAACTACAATTTTATAAACACAACTCGATTAAAAAAACGAAAGTAATTAAGCAGAAAGTAACAATGTTTTGCCACTTCCTGAATATACACCGCCCTCCCCCCTTCCCATGTAAAAGAAAGCTATATTTCCTTTCTTTCTTTAAAAATACACATATATATCTATATATTTTTTTCTATGTAAACTTAGTAACTGAAAATTCTCCGATTTTTTTCCTAAACGACTGTATTTGAAAACCTTCATCATCTGTATAGTTGAGTATCAACTCCGTTGCATTACACCTTCGTCGCCGCACCTGCGGTCCAACAATATTTCACTTCCTCAAGCAGACAGCAACCAGTGAAATTTTTACAACAAAAGAAGTGATCAATAAATCATTTCCTTTCTTTGCACAAAATGGTGGAAGGTATCACACTCCCATATCATTCCAAGTGATAAGAAAATTTCAAAATATTTTGCTGTATTCTCATCGCATCTTTTCTTCAGCTGTCACAAGAAATGAATAATAAAGACAAATCGGAGTAAAAGTTTATCGAAGCCTGCGGGAAACAAATCTTTGAGTATCCTTGATACCATTTTGAGATTGTGGAAAATGATTGATTGTGTTGATGGCGTAGCAGTGATGTAGGAAAATAAATAAAAATTTGCTATGCTTAAAAATACTTATACCATAAATATTTGCTATTAGTATCTTACACGCGGAATCCTTTGGGGCATTAAACTGATAAGAATGATTTTTTATATTAATAAAGAAATGTAGTTTTCCCCTAAAAATTATTGGTCAAGTTTTCAAGTATAAGAGTTATATTATTCAAGTTTTCAATGTATTCAAATTTACATAGTATTTAAACAATCATTTAGATGAAAACAAAATTTTTATTTCTACACTTTTTAGCCTACTTTCCCGTTAAAAATAAAAGAGACGAAAAAAGTATTAAAAGTGGCTTAATGCATCTAAAAAACATCGCCAAGTCCAAAACAAAGTCAAAAAGAAACAAAAAAAATGAAATAAATATCAAAAAATTAAAAATTTGAAAGTAAGGTATTGAGATGGGGAATTTGTGTGTCGGTCTGTCGGCCTATCGGTATGTCTGCCCCCCCCCCCCCAATAACTTTTGAATGAACATTCCGATTTGAACGATTTTTTTTGTTGGAAAGATATCGGCGAGTACAGCTCATTGCCATATTTGATTTTTCGATTGGAACAATTTTTGGTTCAACTTTGAGCCGCTCAAACAACCTGTCCCGCGATAATAACTTTTAAGTTAACAGTCCGATTTGAACAAACTTTTTTTTTGTTCGGAAGATCTTTTCAAGGATACTTCATTCCTGTACCTACATTTTCGTTTTGAACAATTTTTCGTTCAACATTGAACCATTCAAACAAGCTCTCACACCTAATAACTTTTGAGTGAACAGTCCGATTTAAACATTTTTTTTTGTTCGAAGCATCTCGGCAAGGATACTTTATTACCGTATTTAAATTTTAAATTTGAACATTTTTGGTTCAACATTGAACCGTTCAAGCAACCTTTCCCCACCTAATAACTTTTAAGTGAACCGTCCGAATTGAATAAACTTTTTTTTGTTCGAAAGATCTTATCAAGGATACTTCATTCCCGTTTTTAAATTTTCGATTTGAACAATTTTTCGTTCAACATTGAACCATTCAAACAAACTCTCACCCCTAATAACTTTTGAGTGAACAGTCCGATTTAAACAAACTTCTTTTTGTTCGAAAGATCTCGACAAGGATACTTCATTACCGTATTTAAATTTTCGATTTGAACATTTTTTCGTTTAACATTGAACCGTTCAAGCAACCTTTCTCCACCCAATAATTTTAAATGAACCGTCCGAATTGAATAAACTTTTTTTGTTCGAAAGATCTCGGAGAGACTCATTCCCATATTTTACTTTTCAGTTTGAACCATTTTTCGTTCAATGATGAACCGTTCAGAAAAAATTTTAACATGAGCGCCTACTGGGAAATTTAAATTGAATGTTGATTCTGAACTTAAAGGCGGATTTAATTCAAACTAACTTAGTACGAAAACGGTTTTGATAAAAAAAAAATGTATGTAAAGTACTTTTCTGAAAAATCTTCTGTGAGGACTCTGATTCCGACTCCGACTCCGCAAACATGGTGGAAATGCAGGCTCAGCAAAAAAATGACTGACTGGGCAGACGATTTTTTGTTTATTTATTATTTTTTTTTTGTTTAATTCATTATTATTTTTTATATTTTTTTTTGGCAGACGATTTTTTTTACAAAAATTTTTCATTCACGAGAGCATTTTATTCTCTATTTATATTTAACAACTGGCAACGGACTAAAAATAAAAATCGAGACACTTTATTAACGAACGAGGTTTTTTTTTTCTTTCTTTGATAAAATGTGTTTTGATGTTCTTTGTACTTTTATTTTATTTATTTTTTTTTCTTTTGAAAACGATTGTGAATTTTTTCTACGGAAGAACTATAACAGTTACATTCTTTAAAAGGTGCGACAAAACTTTATTTACTCATTTATTTACTTTTTACGTGTCCATTTCATCTGATGAGAGTGGTATATTTTGCTTTTAGAAATCAGCTTTAAGTGCTATAAAGGTATGTTTGACATAATTTTCACTTTCATATATTCAAGAGAATATTGATCAGATGCTAGAATGCCTATGTGGTTGTACGGGAAAATAGGCTCGTTTAGTTCTTGACAGAACTTCTTGTTACATTTGAAACGATGAAAAAATCCAGGTTAAAATTAATTGCCTAGTTTAAAGTGGCTAGTATGAAAAATAAAATAAATGTCTGAGACAAAATGGCATTCTTCTTATTTAAATCCAAATTTGACGTCATTCGGAATCACGTGTTACCAAAATAAAACTTTGAATTTCAAGCTTTTACTGAATCGAGAACATATGCATGTAAAAGTTGGCAAGGCTTTTGGCGGCACTGCGCATAACCTTTACACCGTAAGCTCAGGGTACTGTTTCTAGTCACAATACAACTTATCCACTCTGCATTCCTCGTAGACGTTTATGTAATTTGGGATGCGCTTCTTCACTTTTCCAACTGTACCATGATTTGATGTGAAGCCCGACTTCCACAGTACACGCATACCATAGGAACCCGTTTAAATGGTACTTCACACACTCCAGGGTCCGACGTACCTACCACAACTCGTGGTTTAACCGGGATAGGGCCCAGAAGAGCGCTCTGTTTTTTTTTTTTTTTTGAACCAGAACCAAGGGCCGAGAAAACCCTTGGTCCAGCACCCCCAGAGGTATCGTTTCACTTGGAGGACTTAGGAACCACGACATTTTTAATGTCGCCCAGCCACCATTAATCAAGACGGTGGATCTTTGATCTTCTCGTTTAAAGGGTAGGCAACCTTTCACAGCACAACAACGCTGTTAAAACTACAGGTTGCATAAGGCACCTTTAAGAGTAAAACGTTGTAGCACCAGCGCCACCCCGTGAGGGGCACTACTTGACTCGATATGGCACCCCTGAAGGTGCCATTTGGCTCCTTACGGTACCATGGGTCACCCATGGTATGCCATAAGACACCCATAGGGTGCCACATGGAACCAAATAGCACCTTCAAGTGAGCCATAGGGAGCCAAGTGGCTCCCCTCAGGGGGTCACGCTGGTGCTGCAACGTTTAACCCTAAAAGGTGCCTTGTGCAACCTGTAGTTTTAACAGTGAGCTCATTTACGCGAATAAAGGCCAAGGACTGGAGAGAGAAAGTATATCCATGCCCAAGCCGGGATTCGAACCCGGGACCACTCCATCCCGGTCAGACTTGTGTAAAATAGCGCATAGGTATATACAGAAAATACATTTTGGGAATACTATCATATTGGGTAACGAAATCATGTTTCTTTAAATTTAAAGTTTTATTGAATAGAATTTTATAATGCCATTTGAAACTTTTTTAAGCTGATTTATAGCACCAGTGAAGAAATAGTTATTTGCTTGATGAAGACTTAACGTGAAGTTAATGAATGTTGTTGAGTTACGAATGCAGCTTTTCAAAAACACGACAGAATCGTGTCACTAAAAAAATAATATGAAAAGCTTTAGCACGTATTTAGTACTATACTTGTTTTGTACAAAGGCTATTGAGTCGTAACTCCAGTTTTGGTAACAGTAATTAAAACTTTTGACAACTTTTGAAACAGTAAATTTAAACTGTATTTTTGTTATGAATTGAAGTTTTGAGACTGTCAATTTAAATTTTTGACAACTGTTAAGTCTAACTCATTTTTCCTTTTGTCAAACAATGACATTGCTTAATATACACTTTCTTCTGCAGTTAGCTTACTCATATCTAATTTTTAAACTGTATAACTGTAGTGAAATAGCTCATCAAAAATTCCAAAAGACATCAGCCGTTTGTGAAATGTACTATGAGGACTTTTTGAGATTTGTGTGAGCAGAAGCGACGCTGCATTATTTAACCTTAAGATGTTAAATTTTTAAGAATCTAGGAAACGAGAAAAGTGTTTTGAGGAACAAAAGGAAAGTAAAATATTCTTTATACTCTAGCAATTTATAAATGTTTGCCTTAATCGCAATTATTTATCAATTAATACAATCCCTGTTATTACTTTTTAACAGCCTTTTGCATTGTAAATAAAGTATTGGATTGCAGCAGAAATTATTTCCCTCAAATTTGGCTAAAAATTCCATTTCATTCGTTCCCGAATGAATGCTCAGTAGTTTTTCGATCTGTCCGCACGTACATATGTATTTACGAATGAATGGGCTGTCAGAATATTAATTTTGATCATCTCTGAGCTTAAAACTACGACTTTTATCGTGACATCCGTGTTTGGGTATGTGTCGCACATAAATCAGAAACAGTATGCCGTAGAAGATTGAAACTTCGTATGTAGGCAACTTAGTGGGATCTAGTTCTGCACCTCTCCTTTTGGCTGCCTTTGGTTGTCTCAAAGGGAGTCTTTTGCACTTTTTTCGAGAGAATCCGTGTTTCCCAATGTAGATTTAAGTGATTGCATAACTTAGCAACCACTTGGCCACATAGCAAAAATATTCCGGTTGCCAAATCGTTGCGCGACAAACTGGAAGTGTTTTCTTGTTTATGTGACTGTTATATTGCATTTTCGTTTTTTTATTCACGTTTTTATGCAATATTAAATTGAAAAAACTAATAAAAACGTCACTCCTTTCAAATAAAATTAGCTAGGTTTACTGTACTTTTATGTGTGTGAAAAAACATAGGCGGCTGGTGCACCAAAAAAGTGGAGAGTCAAGAAGAATGGAGGGAGAGGGGCAGCATGCCTTGGACTGTTTTATTTTAACACTACTGGTTAAATGACCTTTAAAATATGCCAATGTGACCTTAAAATTGAGACAAATGGCCACCGCATTTTTTACTTAGGAAAAAGTACTTTTTAAGTATTATTTATTTAAAGAACATGAAAAAAGATTATTTTTGGAATATTCAGCTTCTATTTTCGTGAAATAAATAAATCCACTGAGCAGAGAAAAAAAATCATTTTTAATTGATCATTACATTTTAATGGTGAAAAGTGAGGGAGTAAGGTTCCTTTACTTTTGAAAGTGAGGGGCAGTCGCCCCTTTGACCCCCGTGCGAACCACCTATGTGGGAAAGTGTCTAAGCTATACATTTCAGAAGTGTTTCTTCTACCACTTGTACATAAATATTAGTGGCAGATCTTTTAAATTATTAAGGCTCCAAATGCTTAAAAAGATGTAAAATGAGTTATAGTGGTATCCACACAAGAGTTTTAATTTCAGCTTCCAAAGAGCTTGAAATCTTTTTGGGTGATAAATAAAATAAATATTTCTTGTTGGAAAAAAATGTGACTTTCAGAATTAACTTAAAGCACCTCAAATTCTTGAAAGTTCATAACAACCATTGAAAAAGTTTCAAAATGTCTTGATTTTATCATTGAAAATCCTAACATTAATGCTCAGTACTTCCTTCTTTGAAACAAAAAAAAAAAAAAAAAACACATTGTTTCTGTAATATCAGAAGCAAATGAGCATGAAAATTATTCTGTTTTATAAAAATGCATGTTCTGATGCGATGGTTTTGCTTTCAAATACTGTAATTCTGTACGTTCCAAATAAAGAGTAATTTCCTTAACGTTTACGCTCAGTAAAATCTATTTATCATTCGTTTACAGAAACATGCAAGAAAATTTGGACAGTTTCTCCACTATTTGTCAATAAAATGTAAGAATAAAAAATGTTAAAGGAATTACATAACAGCTAAAAAAACTGACGTAATTGTTTTCACATAGAAAAAAAATGTATAAGATTGATCGGAGTGATCATTCTCTCAGAGAAATAAATTTTGGCGTCTTTTTTTTTTCTTTCTCTCACGTCGTATTTCTCATTTTCTTTAGTATTTGACAAATTGCTAAAGTTTAATTTATACCATTGTTTCTTTTCAAGTGATGATTTCTTTTTAAGATTAGAAATTATACATTTATTCCTGGTCACAAAATTGCGCTTAAATAGCTGATGTAGTGATAAATCCCGTAATTCGTTTCTTACACACACAAAAACGTTTCTCATTTTCAATTTTCGTAACTGTTAAAGCTATTAAATTGTCACATCTGTGATTTATGCAATTTATGCTATCTCAGATTTTCTCTAAAAAAAAACTCCAATTGCTAGAGATCTTGTTTAAAGACCACGTCCAGTGTTTTTAATTCTTTCAGTTCATATAAGTCCTCACAGTTCAACGTGTGGCATTAAAACCGGGGTTGGTTTAAAGACATGAAACTGCTACGAGCCACTCTTTGCGAAAACAATTTGCCACCAAACTATTTTTAGATGCGAATTATAAAGGGTAAAATTGGCGTGAGCTTATTAAAGGTCACAAACACACATTTTTGACATTTTCTCCGATTTTCAGGCTAAAAAATAGTTTGCGTCTCTCAGTTGCATTAGAAAAATTATGTTGTTTGAAAGCTCTGTTTTAGCACTTTTAAAAAGTACAAATCATTGAGGCTATGGAGCAAGTTTAATTTGCATTTAGTTACCTAAGGCCAAACTCTAGAATATGTTATATTCCACCAGGATTCAAACTCTCATAATTTTTTGAAGCAAACGCATACTGATTTGAGTAAAATGGGGCTACGTGCATAAAACTAAAAATAAAAACATTTCAAAAGAATTGAAACAGCAAACAGCTGTTTAAACGCTGTCAAATACAATAGTTCTTATCACTTCATTCATAAAAAAAAAGAAGAGTGGTTCACAAGGCAAAACCATTTACTGCTTCTTGTCTTTGATTTCTCGTTCACTGGAATGTTAGTTCAAACTTTTGAACCATTCTCTTTTTTATGCACCGATGAAGAGAGTTTATTATATTAACCTCAAAACAACTGTTTGTAGAGTTTTTAACCCCATTTAAACTTTTTTTTTTTTTTTTGTACTTTTACGCACGTTGTCGCATTTTACTCATTTCGTAGTACAAAGTTTTAGACTACTGTTTTACAACATATTGATTTTTTTAGCCATCATTTTACTCCATTGTTTGTTTTTACAAAAGAAATCTTCAGGAAATTTTCCATCAATATATTTTTTAAAAAAAACTTTAAAAATCGTATGCCGATAGCTCGATTACAACAGCTATAACTGTAGTTCCACTCATATTAGACGTCATCTGTCTGGAATAGCCATAAGGAGCTGGAAGCAGAGTCCTCCCAACGCAACTTAGGTAACCCTCGCAATATAGCTAAAATTAATTTTTCCCACCTGCCAGGCACAAAATTTGGAAGGGATCAGGAGGGTCAATTGCAATCAAGGATCTCCAAAAGAGAGTCAATTGCAATCAAGGATCTCCAAAAGACTCCATAAAGAGCTGGAAGCAGATGTCCTCCCAACGCAGCTTAGGTAACCCTCGCAATATAGCTAAAATTAATTTTTCCTACCTGCTAGGCACAAAATTTGGAAGGGATCAGGAGGGTCAATTGCCCCTCCTCCATTAAAAAAATTATTGTATTTGAGTATAAGTTAGCGTAGTTTGTGTTTTTCTGCTGAAACTTACGTTGGGTTTTCATCCTTTAATCCCCCCCCCCCCACTGAAAAAAAAATGAGTTACGGGACTGACACCATCGAATTTCCAGCATGCCACAGTTCAAAAATGCTATCAAAATTAATTTACTGTTTAGTACTGAACGATTAAAAATGCAAATTTCAATGAAAAATTATAATACCAAAATAAGCCATGAAGGTCGAAATAAAAATATTTTTTACGAACTGAACTGCTCTTTCTAAAGTTAATCTATTATACTTTGTCAATGAGGAAGAGGGGAGATGGTAGATTGATAGTTAGATCAACAAATAGAAATAACAATCACAATTTTTCCATCTTATTCACTTTAGTTTGAATATTTTCCTCTTTTCCGCAGTACTTACTGATTTTTTCATTTCTTTTTCTTCTGTGTTTTCAACAATACTTTACGATACATTAAGATTTTTTTTTCCTTTTTTTAATTATTCTTTTTGTTTTTCCTTACTTTTATTATGTTACATTGTAGTAGACCAATAAAAATGGAGTACCAGTTCAGCTAAATATGTAATTTATCGTGTAACTTTCCTTTGAGCAAAATACAGATAAAATGATGTCTATCCCTAGTATAGTAGAGGCTTTAAACATGCTGCAATTGCATAAGCACTCGAAAAAAAATTGGTTTCTTTTCTAGAGGTCTTAAAAATTTTTCCTTTTATTTTATACTTGCATGTCAGTAGAACTGCAATAACTCTGTTTTAGATACATTAATAGCTTGTAAAATGTAAATTTAGTGTGTTTTTAGTTGTATAAGTATTGTTATAAAAAAAATTTACAGTGTTTACCCTATAGAAAAGAAAATGTTTTTATGGTTATGTAAATTCATAATGAAAATGCAGCTCTTTTGAAAGATATGTATTAATCTAAAACAGAATACCAGTATAAAGAAAAAGAATAATAAACAGGAAGATTTTATGCGTCTAAAAGTAATGCTCTCTCTGAACAAATGCATTTTAAACATTACCATAAAAGCATCTACGTAAACTATAAAAAATTTAAACCAGAGTGGTTTCATTTCTAATTTCATAAAAGCACTTTCACTGCTTTCTATATGCTCATTTCGTAAGTTTCGGAATGAGTCGAATTCATGGAAATATGCAATTAAAACAAAAGGGGGAAAACATGCTTAAGCAAACTGCTTTCATTTCTATCGACAAAAATAAATAAATTAACTAAAATGATTTGATGTAACTACTCGAGGTTTTCAATGCCCAAGAATATCATACAATGCAAATTGAAAGTCTGCTATATTTTCATTTAAGTAATTTACGTTAAAAAAATGTTTTTCAGTCTAACAAAAATACAAGTAAAGGTAGTAAGGCGATGAAATATGTGATAAAATCGTACTTGAATGTGCTTTTGCTTTATTGAATTTAAATTTTAACCATATCTATAGTCGACTTTGCCAAACACTTTTCTTAAAAATGCTATTTAATGAACAATAGGGCGGAATAAAAACAAAAAAAAGTGCAAAATATCTAACGCCTAAGTGTGGGAAAGGTGCCTCTTATGAAGAATATTTATCATACACAATTTCAGCTAAAGGAAATGTTTAAGGTAACAATAAAAAAAACTAAACTTGTTTTTTGGAAAGTAGGTTCATCTCGTTTAGAGCGAAGTTCTTATCACCTTATGCAATTATAGTTTAACGACTCAATAAACAGTTATTTTGTAATATACATGCTACATTCTGTTATAGATTATTTCGACGCTTCTGATTTTCTATACGCACTAAGTTAGACTGCTATAAAAATATTGTACATATTGCATAAGTCAGTGAGTAATTTTACAAGCAAAGTTTTCATCATTGCATGTAGACGAATAAATGTAACAACATTTCCAAACATTTTATTGGAGGGTATAAAACAATAACGCATGCCTCATAGAGTTATAAAGATTTATGAGTGCTAAATCTCATCAAAACGATGATCATCGAAAAGAATTTTCTAATTGATTGGAAACGTAATAACAAATACTAACACATATCAAACAGATGAATAG
Organism: Uloborus plumipes; assembly: GCA_038373865.1. NCBI lineage: Eukaryota > Metazoa > Arthropoda > Arachnida > Araneae > Uloboridae > Uloborus > Uloborus plumipes. The sequence goes on from JAXGGA010002540.1 coordinate 114,167, forward strand.
AGAAAAAATTGCAAAAAAGTCGGATTCCATTTTTTGAACAACAACTGTTCAAATGTTTCACAGGAGAAATGAATTGCATAATACATTAATCGCGTTCATAAGTCTTCACAATGGGAAAAGAACGGGATACAAATTTTTATCGCTCAGAACACTCATGAGCAATACCATTTATTTTTAAAATTATACACATTTCCTGTTGATGTTTTTTTTTTTTGGAGGAACTACAGTTTCTTTTATGTTTTAACCCATTAATACCTAGGGTTCCTTTTTAGGGACGGTCCAAAAAAGGGTCTGAATTTCCCAAAAATGAATATTTCAACCAAATAATAGTGTTCGATTAGTACCTTGGTATTCTTTCAATTCGTTAATAACAGATTGCAGCACATAACCATTGTAAAGTGTGTTCTGTAGCAGTTTTAATATGATCTTTATCAAAAATTATATCATTCACAATCTCAAGAAAAAAAGCTAAGTTTTCAAAGGGTTTCCCAGCTTCTTCTTATAAAATGTCTTTTTAAACATTATATCGTAGGCAGAAATATAATTAGTAAAAAAAGTATGTACCCTCTGGGTTCTATCGTAACTTTTAAGAGACGATTTTTCCTTCCTTAATAAAAAAAATATTTTTACATAATATTTTTTTTATTATTTTTCCTGTCCATTAAACACTGTTTGTAACTAGTTTTCAAAACATCTTTGAAAAAAAAAATGTCAGGCATTAATGGGTTAAGCTAATATACTAGTTCTTCTTTAATTTACGATGCATAAACTTTTTATTTTTTATAAAGTATGCTTTAACATGTTATTTTTAATAATTTACAATTGATAAAAATAAAATTATTTAAAATTTTGTAATGTTGAGCAAGAAGCAAGCTATGCTAAATGCATTATTAACATTCTTCCTTTCTAAAATACAGTGGAACTTCGGAAACTCGGCACGCAGAAAACTCGACAATTTCAAGTGATATGTATTTTTCCAATGGTTGGTCAAAATCAAAATTTCAACATCGTTATTTTTTGGAAAAATAATTTTTTGGCAACTGAAATATCTACAAAGCAAGATGTTTAATTTAGATAGTTCTTGGAATTTTTCCTATAAAGGATTGAAGTACACGGATTGTAATAGTAAATTTTATAATGCTTTAGAAGGGAGATAAAGGAGTTTGGCTACTTATTGTCTCTGTTGTTTTAAAAAATTTGTGCTTATATATTGTCATTTTGTCATCCGAGCACATTATTCTCTTAAAAGGCCGTACATTTAGTACGAATTTTAAATATATTTTTAGCTACATGAAAAATTAATGATTTTTACACCATAACACTAAAAGTTATTAGGGCAGCAAAAAAATGCTCTACAAGTCTCCGCTCTCTAAGTTATATTTTTATGTACCAGATATGTTGACAAATGAGAGTATAAAAGCTTATACCCGGATCTTACCGGCAATATGAGTAGTGTGTCTTGGAACTATGAACTTTTTGTCTGAAACGAAGAATTTAAAATCGGAGAAAATTTTCTTTCGGGTGTGTGGGGGGGGGGATACTTTTTAACCACCGCCTGTTGTTAAATTTATTTGTAAACCTTGTTTATCAGCATTGATTTATAATAATACATATCGTAATAATACTTCACTTCTCACACGACGTAACCAAAATAAAACAATTATGGTCAGATATTTATCGACTGTGACAAAATCTTAATCATCGATATAATACCCGCACATTTGAAAAATTCAGTTTTTTTTTTCTTTTGTTGGCCACTTCCGTATGTATCCATTAAAAACATTTTTAAAATTATATCAAAACGTAAAATATTCCGCTTACTAAATTAATAAAGCCCTTAAACAAGACTAAAATTACCATTAATTTGCGTTTTTGCATAAATAATTGTCAAATGTTCCCATTAATTTCGAAATCATTTTGAACAAAAACTTTCAGCGTCATTTTATGGTCAGCAATAGTATCTCAGCATTTGATGACTATTTCTCTGTGACAAAAATTAGTGACATTATAATACTTAATGTATTTTCATAAAGTAGGGAGGGGAGCCTGTGTATAACAAAACAGTTACCGCAAATTTGGCGACATTTTAAAAATTGTTAAAGCGTTGTGTTTTGAGTTCTTTCAGTTCAAGAAAAAAAAACCAAAGGTGAGTATGAATTGTTTCTCAATATTATTACTGACCCAGGCAACGCCGGGTATTGTTGCTAGTTATATTATAAATACAGCAGTTCATTTTTTGCGGTATATAACGAGGATGCTAAGTACTAGAAATTAAGCAATACAGAAAGCACTATAGTAGTAACATATTATAGAACCTCGGTAAGTTGACACCCTCTTAACTCGACCAATTTTCGTGGTCCCATGGGGTGTCGAGTTACCGAGGTTCCACTTTGTATTTGTGTATTGCAGTATGGTTTAATATAGTGGTATATGTTTTTTTTGAAATGAATCATAATCATCTGTGTGTAAGTATTTTTAATGATATTAGTAAACGACGGTAATCAAGCATCTACTTATATTAAAAACTGAGTATCTATCTTTCTTTCTTTCTATCTATCTATGTCACGCTTCTTTCTCCTGAACGCCAATGAACTGAAAGTCGAACCAGGTACCGATAGATAGGTAATTTTTCAGGCTTCATTAGTTTCAATTTTTTTTATAATTATACGATTTTAATTAGCAAAGATATCAATTAATTAGTAGTCAAGTTGAAAGCGATTAAGCCTAATAAATGATTAAAAATGAAAGCCATTGTTGCAAACCGTCGTTGCTATGAAACAGTAATAACAATAATAATGAGAATTTAGAATGAAGGCTTAACTAAATCAAACATGAAACTCATTAGCGGGTCACGTACTTTGCACTTTTATCAGGCACAGGACATCTCCGCTTCAACGTAGGACATTTCGCCGCAAAATTTATCTCTATCTCCCGCCCCTCCCCCCCCATGAGACATCTCCGCTGCGTCTCTCCCCGTCATTTCTATAAGACAGGACAAATCCGCCGATTGAGCTGGTAGAGTGCAATATTTGGCGAAGTAAAATTGGCGAGATTTAAATTGATTTGCACTGCATTGTGTGTTTTTTTTTTTTTTTGACTTCTTTGTGATTTCCCCCTTAAGTATTCCTGGAATAAATTCCGTTTTCTAAATTAGGTCTTTGTCGCCAAAAGAAGATGTGTAGCCAAGAATGAAAATTTTAACCAGTAAACCCTTTCTAACCCTTGGAAATGGCACGTCGGATTTGTCCTGTGCAAGGCAAACGGGGATAGGAGTCGCGGCGGAGATGTCCCATGCGGGCAGAGGGTGATAAAATTTGGGGCGAAGATGTCCTGTTCCGCTTTTATCGCTAGCTACTTGTAATTTTTTGAAAGATAAATTAGTTGAAAAGCCATCTACTTATATCAAAAACTGAGTATCTATGTCTGCTTCTTTCTTTTGAGTGAGCTGAACTTACTGAAACTCACCATCTTGAAGGCGCGAAGTACCCGTGCAACATCTTAATAATTCGAATGATTTTTTGATGTAGGAAAAAAGAAAAGGCGCGAAGGCGCCTTTTAGCGAGCCGCCTTGGCGGGGAGTAGTTTCTTGAAATGTTCCTCACTATTTTCAAGGCTCGAAGTGCCCGTGCAACGCTGGGCCACGTCCGTGGTATGTCTTGAAATCCAATGAACATTAAATTGCATCAAATAATATAACTTCAGAATGAGGTAAAAGTTAGAGAAGGGGGACGTTATGCATCAACATGCCGCAGGAAGCTAATCTAGCTGCCCTGGCAGCTAGTGTTAATTAAATTTTGTAGAGAAAATCAGCAGCGGTAATTTCACGGTAACAGACACAACATTGTTGCACAAAAAACCCTTATGAGATTCCCAAAATGTTATTTTCTTGCTTCATTGCATGAACATTATAAAGAATATTGACCCTACTTCTTTTTAAAGACTTTCTGTACTTGCTTCTGCTATGGTTTTCACCTTTTGCTTCCGGTTGCAGAGTTAAATCCAGCCGCGTGAACTTTAACGCACTTCCGCTTTTAGTGGAGCGAGCAAAGGTTTGGCTTACGTGGTTTTGAGTCGAGTACAATCATTGGCAGGACTACGACTGGAAGCTTTAAATCCGACTGAAATTGTTGGAGATAAACCTTGCAATATTAAAGCAAAAGAAGAAATGAAACGAATGAGATTAGCGAACAATCAACATATTAGTCAAGTTCAAAAATTTGCTTAAGTGACTTATTAAAAAATCTGGTGTGAACGCCACACTACTTCCTTTTACGTTTAAATTCCATAATAGATGCCTTAAGTGTTAAAATAGTGCCTTAGAGTGAGCAAGATAACAATTCAAACATTTACACTCCAGTTTGTCACCAATCAATGCAAAATAATGTTTTACAATGTTTCATTTTCTAAATATCGCCGATTTTAACATAATTCAGTGAATTTTTCACAAAATATCGCTAAGAGCGCTAAATTGAATCCAAATTCAAAAGCATCATTTTTTCGCTAAATTTGTCGCCATTTGGCGATATATCGCCAAGTTGGCGGCAAACGCCGACTAAAAGCTTGGCGATATATCGCCAAGTGGTAGCGCCAAATCATATCACTTAATCTGCATTGAAATTAACATTGATTTACCCCAAAAAAGGGGTAAAAGACCCCCTTGGGATTATTCAAATGCAACTACAAGGGGAGGTGCACAATTAGACCCTCTTCAGAGCCTACATATCAAGCCAGAAGCTTCTACGGCATACAGTTTCTGAGTTATGCGGCACACATACGCACATACGTATATACAGACGTCACGAGAAAACTCGTCGTAATTTACTCGGGGATGGTCGAAATGTTTCGGCTGTTTGTATGTTGTCAGGTACATATGCACGTGCTGACAGGTCGAAAAAACTACACGACATTCATTAGGGGTGAGCAAAGTCAAAATTTAGACCGAAATCTGAGTGAAATTTTTTTCGTGATCACAATACTTCCTTTACTACGTAAAAGGAAGTAAAAAGGCTAAGGGTTGTAGAAAATGCATTGGTAGTTCTTCAAATTGAACATTACGCTTGATGGCGTTTGACTCAAAGTAAGTTGATAAATTAATAAAATTAGAAACGAAATATTCTCATGAATAAAAAATAAAGTGTTCGTGAATAGCATTTTTAACGGCGTTTGTTATTTTCTCTAAATTTTAAAACGAAAAAAACTTTGAAATAAAATATAAAAAAACTTTTTAAATTTAAAGATTATTTCTGTCCGCTCATTTGCACTAAAAAGTATGAAATAAGCTAAGTATTCGATATAGGGTCATTCCACGTCAAGTGATCCAAAATCTGAGAAAAATTTTACCTTACATTTTTGTATTTCTTTCACATTTGGCTCATCAATTGTATCCCTTGAGGTAATCAAAAGTCTCAATATTTGGATTTTTATCTCTATTATTTTTTCATTTATGAGACTTTGAACTTTGGAAAAACCCTCGTTTTTCCATAGATAAGGGTACATAAAAGGGACCATAACTCAACACCAAATATAGATAGAACAATTTGGTAAATGGCATTTTAAAGTACGTTAATTGCCGCTTAATTGGATATGCAACATGACTAATTTG
>JAXGGA010002541.1:0-119759 GCA_038373865.1 Uloborus plumipes
ATGCTGAAATCTTTTTTTTTTCTTTAGTTACTGTGCCGATATGGGACAACATCTGTGCTAACAGTCTTAGAAACGAATATTTTTCCATATTTTTCTTGCCATGATGTTGTGGAAATCACAGGAGCTCAATCTACTGGGAAATCAGAGTTATTATATCACTTTTTGGCTCGCTGCATTTTGCCTACTGAGTTTCAATCAGTTGAGATTGATGGCTTAGATACTCCTGTCTTCTTAATATCTAATGGAAGTATGTTTGATGCTGAGAGATTAGTTAACATAATTGTAGAAAGGCTGGATGATTTGCGTTCAAGGTTGAATATATCTAAAGCTGAGCTTATAGATTTTGCTGTAAACAGATTGAAGCATCAATTTTGTTTTCATTGCACCAGTAGTCGAGAGTTTATAAAAGCTCTTAAACTACTAAGTTGTCATATTGCTCAAAGACAACAGCGATACATGATCATGGTAGATGATATAGCAGCATTTCATTTGGAAGATAAGAAGCGTATTAAGAAGCTAGCTCCATTTATGGAACATCTTCAAGAAGTATTCAAATCGTTTGAAGAGCTATCACGAAAATATCGTTGTCCTATCATTGTTACTAGACGCCGACTTTATAAAAATCGTTCGGTTGATAGAATGGCTCATGGGTTGAGTTGGAGAGCACTAGTTACTTGGGAACTTGAATTGAGCAAGAAGTATGTAAATGATGAAGGAACTTTTGTTATTTTGTCAAATCATGAACGAAAAACCAAAAAACTGTGCTGCATTAAAGACAATGGATTCAACTTTGTAAAAGACATTAGTGCCTGATTTTTGTAATGAAAATTTTATTCACAAAGCTTAAAGCTTTCCAAATCATTTGTACCTAAACATTCAAGAGTCATTGATGATATATGTATGTAAGAAATTAAGTGGCCATGTATTTTTCTAGTTTTATATGTTAATAAAATATTACTGTTTAAAATGCTTCAATTTTCTTTCAAAAAATGTTTTATTGCATTCATTTACATTTTAGTCTGTAGGACATTAAAAGTGTGTATGCTACCTTTCAGTTGGTCATTCCTTATCGATGCCTACAAAATAAGAGCATATCAGATGGATCCATTACAAATATAATTTTCCAGACAATATATATGTAGGCAGAAAGCATTGAAAACACATTGATTTCCTAGCTTATTTACCTATAGCTAGAAGCATAATAAATACTTATATGTTTTGAAAAGGATCTTGTGCGGACAATGTCTATAATCAACTATTTTAGTACTTCATATAAAAAAAACTTATTAGTTAAATCTTTTCCCTCTACATCAAATTTTCTTCTTTTAGCTATTTGATTTCATTGTGTCTTACCGCCTAATTCACCGTTAACCAAGCCCCGTGGCCGAAACCACGAGGTTCAATAACTCGGGGTTGAGGTTGTTACGACGCGGTTAAAAATTCGGTATTCACCGGCAAAATTAATGCCGGAATTACCCAACTTCGAGGTAACTCAACTGAGCGAGCAAACCGAGCATCCTATTGGTTAAAAAAAGTCACATGATTTACTACGTCATTTGTTTACATTTAGAGTTAACTAAGGTTTGCGTTGAAAGTAGTGCTCCCTTGCTATTAAAAATTAATTAACACAGCTCACAGCCCGTTACTAACGAAACATTTGTCATAAAAAAATAAAGAATAAATAAGAGTTTCTCGGAATCGTGGGTGAAAACGTGGAAATCGCCGCAATCGTAGAGCTAATATAATTCAACTTCGCAGAGATGGCCTATGACTCCTCCTTTTTTCAGAATTGTCCATTTTTAGGAAGGGGTGATACGCAAATGAAAATTAAGGAATGGGATTCACAATTGATGGGGGAATTTGAATGGGTAAAAATTCTACCTATTTTAAGGAATGGACTCGTTTTCTCATTTGATTGACACCGGCCATCTCGTCGATGTTGAATTATATTTCCGCCATTGCTTTGACTTATGTTATTAATGTTTACATGTATTGCGCATGCTCAGAGAACAAACCACGCATTTAAAAACACTTATCCGATCATCAAATGATCGGATGAGCGTTTAAAAGGAACCAATTTCCAACCGAACGTTAATCTAACCTGTTTCCAACTTTCAAACCTGTTTCACCTTCACGCCCAACTTGTTTCAAGCTCGTTGCTGATTTGTGAGGGCTCGGTGGGGGGTGAGGGATTAGGGTGGTTCAAAAAAAATTTTTTTCAGCTACAGACCAAGGCGCAATCTAATTTTTTTACATTTATGTATAAAATCATTGTACTAAAATTTCAGCATTCTACTCTCAATGGAAGATGGTGCTCAAACACCCTTCATTTTTCCGCTTTTTTGAACTTTTTATAATTTTCGAGTTTTTGACTGAAAAGAACGGTTTCCCTGATTTTTGCAACATTTAAATATTAGTTAAAATAATTTGAAACAGTTTTTCATCTGTTGGATGTGATGGTGCAGAAAAACTAAATAAAATAAATAAATATATACCAAAACAGCCCCTACTTTGTACATCTATGTATGGTATCACTTTCCAAAAAATTCAACATTCTACTCTTGCTACAACATGGTGCTCAACAGCTTTTATTTTTGCACTTTTTGTTTATTTGTTATTCCCCATTATTTTCAAGTTTTAGATTGAGGAGAAGACTTCTCCCACAAAAAGATTTTTCTTGGACAAAATAATTGGGAAACCATTTTTATCTGCTGTATGTAACAAAAGCTTTAATACAAAACACCATTTTTTGGTATATGGCATACAATGCATATTGAATCACCAGGTGCAAGTAGCCAGGTGTTCATTGCAGCCATAAGTTAAAGATGAATCAGTAAAATAAAAATTCAATATTTTTCATGCTGTGTGTTTCTTGTTTTTTTTTTTTTTTTTTTTTGCATATATTTTGTGGAAAGATTGCTCATAAATACTTTTTGCTTTTGCTCCTATTTTTCAAACATAACACTTCCATAGCAGATGTTTTCTGTCTTTGCAAATTAGGATTCATTTATTTGTTGTTCTTCTAAAGCTTTGTTTTTAATCATCTTATGATATAAAATAAAAATATAGGTTTACTTTAATAATCACAGCTTGATTTTTTATGCTCCTTGTTACATTTGCAAACGAAAGGAGAAATAGCAGAAACATTATTTCTTCATGTCATTGAAATGGCTTCAGCAACACGTTCAACTAATGAAATTTTTATTATTGGACCTACGAGTTTAAACTCTTTAAGCACCCAAAAACAGTTACCAACGGCAAAGCTAGTCCTCCAGCGGTTTCATCATCATCTAAGAGAATTAAGGTCAGTTAGAAATGCCAGTCATATAACGACTCAAGAAGTAATACAGGTATGGCAGAAAGCTTTTATTCCCACATTTCTTGAAAAGACTGTAGTAGAAAAGCTTGAAAAAAATCATGGTAAATGGCTTTTACTGAAGAAAAACAGGAGACGTTCCTCAGATGCTCAACAAAAGCGACAGTTCGAGTTCCTGAATGAATTAGATTCTCTTTTTGATATTGCTCACACCGATGCTTTAAATCGAATAAAAATCAAACAAGATTGTGATTTCTTAATCGATCAACGAAGATACCGCAAAATGTATTTAGGTAATGAAGACAAAGAATTAATAAAAAAGCAGAAGAGAATTCTTAAAAGAAAACAGCAAGAAGAAAACCGAAAAACAAAGTATGCAGGAGAAATTGCTTCAACATCAACTGCTTGTTTGATTAGTGATTCCTCGAACTCTACTTCTCAGTCAGATGGTGATGACGATTTCTTAATTACTCAAAGTAATACTCCTTCTGATAATGTCAAAAGAAAATCAAAGACAACGAAAAAACTGTTCACATCACATGTTACTGCTTCTTTAGATCGTAACAAGATATCTGATCGAGAAGCACTTCGCTTGATAGTTCCAGTTGCAGCAGCTTTGGGACATGATCCTTCTACTTTTGCTGTTTCACGAAGTACAATTCAGAGATCGAGGAAAAAATCTCGAAAAGAATATGTTCATACTGCCAAAACAGAATTTCAGCCTCACTATCCTCTGGTCCTTCATTGGGATGGTAAACTTCTACCTGAAAGTTTTGAATTAAGAAAAGTTGATCGATTACCTGTGTATGTTTCAGGTTATGGTTTCGAAAAACTTCTAGGTGTTCCAAAATTGAGTTCAGGGGGAACCGCTAAAAATATAGCAAACGCTGCTTTCATGCTTTTAAAACAGTGGAATGTAGAAGCAAATGTTCAGGCCTTAAGTTTTGACACTACGAGTGTAAACACAGGTTGCATTCAAGGAGCCTGCATACAGTTGGAGAGACTAATTGGACATGAACTATTGTGGCTAGCTTGCCGTCACCATGTCATGGAAATTATTTTAGGAAAGGTGTTTATTTTGTGCTTTGGTCCACCATGTTCCCCAGAAATTCCGTTCTTTAATAGGTTCAAAAATGTTTGGCAAGAAATTCAAAAAAATAACTTTCGGAGTATGGAGCTCCAAGAAAATGCTAAAGTGTTTAAAGCTTCAACTGTAGCCTCCCTTTTATCTATAGATGAATCTCTAATCATTAGAGATGATTATAAAGATGTAGTTGAGTTGACATTGGCTATTTTAGGTAATCCACCTGAAAAAATTCATTGGAGAGCCCCAGGCGCTATTAATAATGCTAGATGGATGGCCAAACTCCCATATTCCTTTAAAATATTTTTTTCAGAGATCAACAAGAAGTTTTTCCTTTGACGAAGAAGGAACAAACACAGCTAAGACGATTTGTCCTGTTTAGTGCTCTTTTGTACAGCAAGGCCTGGATAGAAGCTCCGCTTGCTGCTGAAGCTGCTGGAAATGACCTAAATTTGTGGAAAAATCTGAAAGAATACGAAATAGTTGATCCAGAAATTGGACTAGCAGCGAGAAAAGTTTTAGAAAAGCACCTATGGTACCTTTCAGATGAACTAGTTGGTTTGGCCTTGTTTTCGGATAAAGTTCTTGCAGAAGAAAAAGTCGAAATTATTGCAGGGATGAAGAAAACCAAAGCTTTGCGAAATGTGAGAGGGCCAGTGCACTTTGAATTATTAAAACACGATGCTAGTCTTGGAGATTTTGCAACAGAAAGAACAATTGAGCTTTTTTCTCGAATGAATATTAGCGACTCTTTTCTAACACTGCCCCCTGACGAGTGGGATGATAACACCAACTACAGAATGGGAAGAGAACAAGTAAAAGAAATAAAAGTTGTGAATGATACAGCTGAAAGAGGTGTTCAGTTGATTCAGGATTTCAACAAAATTTTAACAAATGATGATGACGATAAGCAGTTTCTTTTGCAGGTTGTTGAAGCAAATCGAAAGGCTGTACCTACGCAGACAACGAAACAATCTGTTGTTAAGTCTCTCAAATTAAAAAGGTAAAGAACCATTAAATGTAAATTAATTTCTCAAACGTTGTAAATATGTAAATAAAAATTTAATGCCTTTAAAATAATTTGGATTTAATTAAAAATTTCTATCAAAATAAAGCACAATTAGATAAAAACACTCAACTTTTACCAAAACTTGATGACTATTTCAGCAACAAGTACCATCATTAAATGGGCGGAGGAGCTTGAAATTTTGGCAAGATATTAGGATGAGATAATATAAAAATGTAGGGGCATCCTGACTTCCACGAGTATGTTTGATTGCACTTAACCTTAATGTAACCTGTGAATGTAACTTGCATAAAAATAAATAACACTGGAAGTTTTTTTTTTTACTGAAAATCTATGGTGCGATTCCTATACAACATGCAGTGTTTGCAAGATATTTATTTATTTATTTATTTATTTTACAGCATGAACATGGGCTCATGGGAGAGTTCAATAATGGTTTAATGTCAAAAATAAATGAAAAAATTACAAAGCATACCCTTGGAAAGAAGGGAGTTTTTAATTAATTTTTAAGTATTTTAGGGGGGGATACCCCCAATAATCTCCCAACTTGTTACAAATCTTCATGATTTTGAACTTTTCACCTCTCTGGCTCTCAGAAAAATGTTTATGGCTGTTAAAATGCGTCCTTGCATTCCAAAAAAAATCTCAAAAAAAAAAGCTGTAAAATTATTAAAAACTGAAAAAAATGGGTGGGGTAGGGGGGCGCCATTTTTAAAAGTGGGACGTGATAGGGAAAACGGGGGCCATATTTGGATCTAGGGAGTCATTTTACATAAGGACATACAAGAATGGTGTCACTAAAATTTTGATAGCTTTTTTTGCTGCACAACTCAAAAACACTCAAAATGGACCAAAACTTGATAACTATTTGAGCTTTGAGCATCGTCTTTTTATTTAAGTAGAAGGTTCAAATTTTGCCAGGGTATTAAGATGGGTAAAGGTAAAAAAATGAGCTACCGCCGTGACCTGTAGCGCAAATTTTTTTTTTAAACATAGGTTTGTGAACCACCCTAGTGAGGGATGCGCAGTAGGGCCATTTATTTTCATTCCAATGACTTAATATCTCCGGCTCACACGTGCTTGGCGTAGCTCGAAAATAGAATACTCAATCTTCGCTGTGCATTTTAAATCTCCTAAAGTAACGGCCGAAGTTTCGTCTCGGGCGGAAGGCGGGTCGAGAAGCGTTTTCGCCGGTCGGAAAAGGGGAGAACTTTTCGACCAAAACTGGTGTAGCGAGTTTCGTGTCGAGGGCGAGAGCCGGGCGGAAGTTGCGTTATTTGTCTAGGCACTCAGCCGGATGTTTCGTTGCTGCTCATCGTAGCCAATCATCTTGTTGCCTATCCTCTGTCATCAGGATCAGCTGTTCAATCGCATCTCACACGCGTGCAGTTGAAATTTATTCATTGCGCAGCATGGGCCAAAGGGGGGGGGGGGGATTATTTAAATTATTTATTGATTTGTGAAAAAAATATTCATTAATTAATATTTTTAATTAAAATTAGTTCTTTTATTTCTTTATTATTACTATTTATTTATTTATTTTGTGTGTGAGTGTGCTTGGAATGTCTGGAAGAGAAAAAAAGCGATTCTCCTCTACGAATAATTAGTGCTTTTAGAAAATTAATAATAAATAAAAAAATAAATAATATTTAAAAGAATAAATAAATAATATTGAAAAAAAAAAATAAATATTTAAAAAATATTTTAAAAAATAAATAAAAAAGAGGGGTAAAAATAAAAAGCATAAGAGGGTTGTGAAAATTTTGGGGGGGGGGGATGGGCACCCCGATGGCCAACATAAATAAAATTAAAACTTCGGCCCAACAATATGAAATCATGGTGGATTTCTTTGGGCAGTGTAATATGTGTTAGACGTTTTAAATTCAAGGCTTACACAACACTAGCAGCACCTGCACAGCGATGCCCGTGCAATAAATTTGAAGGAAGTCAACTGAATAAATTTAAATTTACTTTAAACTTTTAAAGTAAAATTATCATATTCTTTGATTCAAATGTGCTGCACAACCTTTTAAATTCCACTAAAAGTCCTGTCAAAGTTTAAAACAATTTAGCAAATAAATCAAAAAGACATTAAGTTAAGATAGTAACGGATTTTAATTACTCAATTTAGTCAATTTTCAAAGCTTAACTCTAAGCGCAAATTTAAACCACTATGTAACTTCAGGGACAAAAGAGAAGTTTGTCTGGAAAATGGACCTAGTGTTTCAGTTTTGCGTTTAGAGTTAAGTCTAAATTTGAGTAAATAATATCCCCTGTTCTAATTAACGGATAAAAACATGGCAAATACTTTTCTTTTTCAAAAAAAAAACTTTCCAGCCATGTATAATGTTAAGGGGTGGGGGAAAGTCCCCCACCCCCTCAATTATGCGGAATACACCAAAAAATGCGACTAATTAATTAATGTCAAAATAACAAATTTAGAATTCGGTCTTTGAGGTGCAGTTCACGGGCATACATTCAAATTTTGTGCCAAGTTTCTAGTCTGTGGGGGCATTAGCCAGGCTTTCCGCTGCTGGTCGCATTTTTTAAAAAATGCGAAAATGAAGCAAGGCCTTTTTTGCTTTAATATAATAAGTACAAAAAACAATGTGCAATCTGAGAGAGAGAGTAAGCATGACGATACTTAACTTAATCTTATTATAAATTTTATTCAACATGTAGAAAATGCTATTAAATTCAACAATATATATTGTCTTAATGGGCACAAAATCCCTCCAATAAATGCATAATTAACGATCTAAAAAATAAATTGTGTTTTTTTAATATAAATTACAAATCAAAAATTTTCACTTTTTATTAAAAAAAATGTTACCTACTATGAATTTATTTTTATCAAGATTTCAAGGGTGAATTTTAAATTTAGCTTTCAACAGGAGATGAAGTACTAGATTAGAAAGATAGTAAACAGATTCACTATTTATTAATCTTTAGCATTTTGCTGAAGCATTTTCTCCAATTTTAGCTTTTTTGCTAAAAAAATTTGAAACTCAGCTTAAACCCTGCTTCTAGCTCATCTGACTAGACTACACAGGGGAAACTCATGACCCCCTCCCATTATTTTGAATTCACCTACCTCATAGCAACCATCATCAAACTGTATGGATAACAATACCTAGACAATCTGAAAATCTCACTAGAACCTTAAAAAAAGGAACACACAGTCCAAATGTTGGAACTGCCAACAATTTAATCACAGTAATTATGAATGTAACATACCATCTGTATGTGTGAAATGTGCTGGTCCCCACAGAGCTGACAAATGTGAAAGAGACAGTAATCTCCCCCCTACTTGCTTCCTCTGCGGTGGTCCATACACATCAAATTATTCGAAATGTCCTGAAAGACCACGAAAAACCAACATTGGTACAATAAAATTCAATCAAAAACCCACCACAAGTGATAACAAAACTCCACAAAATCCATGGAATGACCCAAATGGAACTAATAACATGAAGAATAACTAGGGATGGACCGGATAGTGATTTTGCCGGATACCGGATATCCAGAATTGCGCCGCCGGATATCCTGCGGATATCCGGCATTACAATTACATTGCGTGTTTGCTTATTTTTATGTAATGCAGCTTCAAAACAATAAATCAAAGTTGTTTCCATTATTTCTTTAAGAACATGTTAAATACTAGGGATGCACCGATTAAACGGCAGTAACGATTAATCGGCCCTTTCACGATTATTAATAATCGGCAAAATCGGGTCGATTAATCGGCCATTTTTTTTTTTTAATTTTATTCTTAAAGTATATCTTTACTAAGAAACTACGATAAATAATTTTATTAAGAGTAATAATAATCCTCACAGTTGATTTAAAGTTTTTTTATAAATTAATTCTCCCACTTTGCATAAATATACATAAACAATGTTGCAACATTTTTCATGTGGCGACAGTTTCCTCCTTAGTACAGTGTTTTAGATAACCTCTAATTTTCACAAAGAATAAAAGTCTTGAATTAAATTGCTAATAATTACTAAAAAACAAATTAAAAGTACTCCTAAATTGGAGACAGACTCCCTTCCCCTTTTCCTGAATTTTTATGTCCAATTAACATAATTAACAATGTGTTAATATAATGTTATTGACAATAATATGAAAATTGGTTCTAAGAAATTTGATAAAATATTGAAATTATTTTGTGAAAATTGGGAAAATGGAAACAAATCTTCTCTTGGAAATAAATTACTTACTATTTCTAAACTCGGAATTGTATGAGAAAAAAAACAGTGATGGCAAAATTGGTAGTATTAAAAACAATCATCCTTATCGTTAATCGGCCGATTATCAGCAACCGATTAATCGGTAATCGGCCAATTTGCAGGGGTGATTGTGTTCCGGTATTTTACCGGATTTCCGGCATTTTCATGTTCGATTCTGGTATTTTCATGTTCGAAAATACCGGAAATAAAATATTTTTAATTATACTTTTATCTTCCCACCTCCGGATTTTTTTTCTTTTTCAAACTGGAATTTTCGAATGAAAAGGAATTTTCGATGATTACACCGATAACACAGGCCAACAAAAAAAACCTTTTTGAAAACTTTTTTAATTTTAATAGCTGATCTTGATAGATTTTTATGTGCTGAATCCAAATCTGCTTGTAGTTTTTATGTATCACCCTTAGTTTCCAAGCAAAATGTATTTTATTATATAGTCTAATACCCATTTACAGTATATGGGGAAATCAATGAAACACTGTAGAATCGTAAAAATGGTTTGTATTTACAGTAAAATACTTGGAATAGTAATTTTATGTGATGATACAAGGTTCACTTGTCAACTGGAATTGCTTTATATTTTCTTTCCCTTTTTTCCTTGAAGCTTCTTGTGTAGCTTTTCCTGCGATGAATAGCTTGCTGAACTTCCCGGTGAAGTGACCAACAGTAATCCCCCATCATGTTGTAGCATGTGTTTCAGCAGTGCTGCCAACATCATCTTTGTTCATTAGACCTATTTTTTCATGTTATCTTAACTATGAAAAAGCTGTTAAATTCTAAAAATGTTTCTTTATTTCATGAATGTAACTATAAAATGTGAATAAATGGTGGGTGATACAACTTTTTAAGCATCATATTTGGATTCAGCAACCTAAACAACATAAGAATAAGGTATTTTCATTAAAAAAGTTTTTTCATCGTTGGCCTGTGTAATTATTAATAATATTTTATCAAATAGAAATGTTAAGATGAAAATTCTAATTGTCTTTTTACCTTACTAAATTATTTAATTTGCATCCTATATAAGAGTCAAATTTTTCTCACTTTTGAACTTTCGATACTTATTACCCTTAGTTAGGAGACAAATAAATGAAATGCAACAAAATGTAACAAAAGTAACTTTCATTACTTTATAAATGCTTTCGCACAACAAACAGTAATTCTGTTAGACTTTTGCTTTCTCCTTAAAATATTTTTTTGGAGATGATTGCTCATCACCAGCTCAAAAGTAACTTTATTACTCATTTACAATTTAATTAAATGCATAAACAATATTTTGACTAAAAACTATTTGAATATATGAAATGTGCTAGTTTATGAAAGGAAATTAATTATTATGTATGTATAATTATAAAATTAGGTGTGCTTAAGTAATAGGGGCCTTGGTTTAAAAAAAAACACCCCCCCCCCCCCCCCCACTCTTTCTTTATAACTTTCAGGTATTTTTTTATGAACTCACAATGTCACAATCAGCCCTGTCCGTGCATACCTATTAAATACATTTAAATTAATTTTTAAAGCCTCTATTTTACACTGAAGTGACAAAAGTCATGAGATACCTCTTAATATCGTATCGGCCCTCCTTTTGCCCGGCGAAGTGCAACAACTCGACGTGGCATGGACTCAACAAGTCGTTGGAAGTCTTCTGCAGGAATATTGAGCCATGCTGTCTCGATAGACTTCCATAATTGTGAAAGCGTTGATGGGGCAGGATTTTGGGCACGAACAGACCTCTCGATGGTGTCCCATAAATGCTCAATGGGATTCATGTCGGGCGATCTAGGTGGCCAAATCATTCGTTGGAATTGTCCAGAATTTTCTTCAAACCAATTGCGAACAGTTGTGGCCCGGTGACATGGCGCATTGTCATCCATAAAAATCCCATCGTTGTTTGGGTACATGAAGTCCATGAATGGCTGCAAGTGATCTCCAAGTAGCTGCACATAAGCATTTCCAGTCAATGTTCGGTCCAGTCGCACTAGAGGACCAAGTCCATGCCATGAAAAAACAGCCCACACCATTACGGAGCCACCACCAGCTTGAACAGTGCCTTGCTGACAGTTTGGGTCCATGGCTTCGTGGGGTCTGCGCCACACTCGAACCCTACCATCGGCTCTTACCAGCTGAAATCGTGACTCATCGGACCAGGCCACGGTTTTCCATTCATCTAGGGACCAACCGATATGCTCACGTGCCCACGAGAGTCGCTGCAAGCGATGTCGTTCTGTCAGTAAAGGCACTCGAGTCGGTCTTCTGCTGGAATAGCCCAAGAAATCCAAATTTCTCCGCACAGTTCTAGCAGACACGTCCATTGTACGTCCCACATTGATTTCTACGGTGATTTGACGCAGTGTTGCTTGTCTGTTAGAATTTACGACTCTTTGCAGACGTCGCCGGTCTCGATCTTTAAGTGCAGGCGGTCGACCACTGCGCTGTCCATGGTGGGATGTTATGTCTGAAACTTCATACTCTCGGCACACTCTTGACACAGTGGATCTGGGAATGTTGAATTCTCTAACGATTTCCGAAATGGCATGACCCATGCGTCTAGCTCCAACTAACATTCCGCGTTCAAAGTCTGTTAATTCACGTCGTGCAGTCATCATCACGTTAAAACCTCTTCACATGAATAACTTGAACAGAAATGAAAGCTCTGTAAAAGCACTGCGCATTTATACCTGTTCCATGCGATGCTACTGTCATCTGAAAATTTGCATATTGCTATCCCATGACTTTTGTCACTTCAGTGTATTGTACAGGAATAGCGCGACATATGAAATGAAACACTAGCATATTATGATTTCTTTCTAAATTATGTATTTTTATCAAAAGATACAAAAGTTTAAAAGATAGAATTAAATATTTATGTATGTACTCAAAGTTTAAACTTTTAATTATTCTTAGTTTAAATTTTAAAGCTTCTCTGTTTCAATATCATTTCAATAAGTTTCTACGTAAATGATACAGTTATTAAATATTTTACCAATGGTTATATACCGATAATTAATTTTCAAAAAAAGAAAGAAAAAAGAAAAAAAAAAACTAAGCTCAGATAAACGATTTTTTTTCGAATTAATACATATTTTATTAGAATTTTATGAATTTAAACTTCATTATAAAGATATATATTCTCTTATTTCTAATTTTGCAATAATATAAAGCAAAATTTTGCTTTAAAATTCTTCTTTTTAAGGATAATAAGCATGTAATTTTTCTAACATACAAGTTAAAGAAGAAAATATTAAAACAGGACCAGTGTGTTAAATAATAATAACAATAATAAACTTATACTCAAATAATCAATTAAAAATTTTATATAACTTCAAAAAACAAAGGTACATATTTTCTGAAGATTCAAATCAGCAGCTTAAATATATTTTGAAGAGTTATGCTAAAGTTGTTCACTTTTTAAAAAACAAATGAGTGAACTTATACTTAAATAATCAACTTGAAATTTTACTTTAGTTCCAAAAAATTAAGATACACATTCTTAAAAGTAGCAAATTATATTTTAAATACATTAAGAGTCATGCTAAATACATTCACTTTTTAAAAACAAATTAATAAACTAATTCTTAAACAATCACCTCGAAATTCAACTTAATTTTGAAAAAATAAAGATATTCTTGGATGCAAATGTTATATTTATGGGTTATTCCAGCCAAAATGGTACAAATCATGTCTGAAATTGTCCGAGTTAAGTTTATCAAATGAAGTAATTTTCGCCAACTAATCGTTGCTTTAAAAATTATTCTCTGTTTATTTGTGCATAATAAAGTGTAAATGGCTTGTATATGAGTCATTCATTAAGGATTTTGAATAGTTTGACCACTTTGTGTAACAGAGGAGACAAATGAGGTTTGAAAAATATTTCTAATCGCAAAGAAAAGTTAACTACAGAACAAGTATAAAATGGACAAAACATCCTAAAACTAATTCTGTCTGCAATTTCAAGAAAAAATATTTTTTGCACCATTAATGCGACTGTAACAGAGTGTACATCCCACAGTGCAAATTAACTATCATCAGCAAAGAATTTTAGGCTTATCTTAGTTGCTGACTATATAACTCAATGTATCAAAGTAATCACAACAGATACATTACTTGTACTTCTTTTTAAAAATATCACATTGAATGCATTGCAAATGATTTTGTTGTTGCATTTCAGCTTAATCTGAAATTGCATTTTAAGTCCTAGCAATTTAAAACTGGGGCAGATCATTTTTTCTTTCTTTTGCCAAAGATTTTTTTTTCTTTTTTGAGTCCTTTGTAAATGGCTTATGCCTAAATAAGTAACACTTGGTTACACACAATTAGATGGAGAACAAATAAAAAAATACAATTAATTAATGGTAAATATTAAAATTAATTACCAAAATTCTGAATAATCGGGACGGATTTGTAACATTTTCGCTGAAATGACCGGCCAATGTGAGATAGATTATTTATCGCATGTTATTTTCAATTATAATAAAGCAATAATAGTGGCAAAGTAAAAAAAAATCTAATTACAACATCATTGGGTGTTAATAGATCGCAAATGTTGTTAGAAGTACAAAAACTAAAAATAAAAGAATTCAATAAATAAAATAAGCTGAGAATTTATATTAAAAGCTACTGCGATTAATTTTTATGAACTAACGATATGATCGTAAGTATTTTTCAACTTTTTGTCGCACATTAATCCTTGAAGGTTTGTAGCTTTTTCTTTCTAAATATTTTAACTAAAATATTTTTGAAAAGCTGAAGACAATCATACTTTATCTGGAAATTGAAAAATCAAATATGCAGAATGCTTCCATGTCCAGTACAAAGTCGAAGAAATAACATATATAATTTTTGTTTTCGAAGCAAAAATTGGTAAAAAGGAAAGATGAAATGTAATTACATCATCTAAAAGGTTTATCAAACAATGAATTTTTTAACTGGGATTTTTGTAAAAAAGAAAATATTCAATTAGGTCCTCACATCGTACCGGATAACCCTCCCATCAATCCCGGATATCTCCCACATCAATACCGGATACTTTGCCGGATATCCTGCAAAAATCTTCCGGATATCCGTATCCGGGGCAATCAGCCGGATCGGATATCCGGAAGTACCGGATACTTAAAATATCAGCCGGATAGGCCGGATACCGGATAGTTATCGGATATCCGGTCCATCCCTAAGAATAACATTAATAAAAACAATGTTCCTAACATGCCTTCACAAGGAATTCCTAGAACCACCCTCCAACAAAAAGCCGAAATAAACAAAATAAAAAATAACATACTTGACACCTTAAATGATTCACTTATCACTCTCATAGGAGAGCTACAAAAAATGAGAAACTCCTTCCATTATGGGTAGTCACTTAAAATTTAAAATTGTCCTGGAACTGCAATGGCATCCAGGACAAATTCAAAACTAAAATCTCTGAACTCACTTAATTCATTGATAACCGCTCGCCTGATATCATGTGTTAACAAGAAACAAACTTAAAGCCACATGACAGCTTCTTCATTCCTGACTACTTTACATACCGTGAAGACACTTACAAATACTGGTAGCGGTACTGCCATT
Source organism: Uloborus plumipes (assembly GCA_038373865.1). Taxonomy (NCBI): domain Eukaryota; kingdom Metazoa; phylum Arthropoda; class Arachnida; order Araneae; family Uloboridae; genus Uloborus; species Uloborus plumipes. Next base: position 15,244 of record JAXGGA010002541.1, read on the forward strand.
CTTGTACACTAAGCTCTTAAACATAAATGCCCAAAAATAACTCTATTTATGAAAATGTCTGTGCTGAAATTTCCTGTGACAAAAGTCCAACATCACAATATTAATTGGCGACTTCAATGCTAAACACAGTAATTGGAGTTCTGGAAGAAAAAATACTTCTGGTAAAAAAAATTTTGAACTTTGTGGGTAGCAACAATTTTCAAATCTTACTCCTGACAGCCCCACTCACTTCTGTGATGAAAACACCAGTACAACAGCTGATTTTGCTATTACCAATTTCACGAATTCCTTCACTATTGACTCCCTGCATGAGCTACGCTCTCATCACAATCCCATAATTGTCGAATTTCACCTAAATCATACACTGGAAAATCTCACTCAGACTCTCCCTCATATTCAAAATATCAACAACATTGAAGAAGCTATCAACTTCATTAATGATAAAATAAATGAAGCTAAGATTGCAGCCACCCAGCTAGGACCGAGGCCGTCGCGATTCCCTCCTCTACTCTACTCTCTCTCTCTCCGGGCCTAACAGTGAGATTGGGGGAGCACGTGACGTCATTCATTGAGTCGAAAGATTAGAGCGTCTTACAAGACAAATCGGACATTCGCATTGTTGATGGGTGCTTGTAAAATTTTTTTCCTTGATGTTATTCATCAGGGACGTAACTAGATGGGGGCGGAAGGGACTAGTGTCCAGGGGCCAGAATATACGGACGCTAAACTAACGAACTATTGAACAAATTAATATTTTTTTCCAGAAAAAAAGTGGGGAATTTAGTCAACTTCTGTGAAGTAAAAAGAAAAAAGACTAAAACAAATGCAGAAATAAAGATGGGTGGGAAGAATGGACACATAAAGGGAAAGAGGGACGGGGGCGCAATAAATGGTGGGAATGTATTTTGACCAATACTTGCTGTATATCATACCTAATCATCCCACTAGAAGCAGGATTCTGCGAATAAAGCCCCTTGAAAGTAGCATTACAAAGCGATGCATTTACTTAAATAGCGTCTTCATGCAATAAAACTATTATAAAATTTTAATATGATGTCTTCTTCAGCTTTCAATGAGAAGGGTGACGTATTATCTCTCCTGCTGGGTTAAAAAAATATTGCTAGGGTTTTCAAGGCAGTCAGTCAAGTCCCAATTTTTCACTATCTTTAACTTATCACAATGCAACAAATTCATTCCCACCATAGGCGGCTCATCCAGGGTGACAAGGGGGGCGAATGCCCCCTCACTTTTCGCGGTTAAAAATTATTGATAGAGTGAAAAATGATTTTTTACACAGTAGATAGATTAATTTCACCAAAATAAAAGCGGAAAATTCCAAAAATAGGACTTATTTCATGTTATTTCGTAAGACTGGATGAAAACCAACCTGCTTGGTTGATTTTTGAGGCCATTTTCCGCATTTTTTAGAAGTCAATTAATCACCAATGATAAAATCCAATATTATAGCCAAATAATAGCAGAAAAAAAAACTTCTCAAAGGTGCTGCATCCTAACTCCACCCTCCCCATATTTTTTTCGATCTTCTCTCCCGTATTTTTCTTGACCCCCCCCACGTTTTCGGTTCATCAGCCACCTATGATTCCCACAGAACTCTGCTCTATGTGCAGTAATATTTTTTTTTAAAAAATGTGTGGTGGGTTTCTTTCGTCCATTATTTTCATATCTGATCTGTTTCAAGTCGCAAAAAGCTTAATACGGAACTTTACTATGAAAATATGTCATAACAGTAGGATATTATATTAACTAAGGGTTTATTTATTCCTCATTTATTTATTTGATACTATTTGAGACTTTTTCCCGGCGTTACCCGGTATTGCACTGTTTAACTTATTTCATACTAAAATAAAATAAGTGAGCCTTAAATTGATAATTCATTGTTAATCGTAATCTTCGTTGGAAAATACTCATATTTAAATGTGTTAAAGTTTATCGATTTGTATGCTTAAAGGCTTATTTCTATTACTCTAGAAACTCAAGAGTGAAAGAAAGGGCCTTTTTTAGACAAAAAATTTGAATTTTGAGCTTTTTGGATTTATTAAAAATTTCAAAAACCCGCCTATGTGAATTCTAGTGCATCAAAGAACCTCTGTACCAAGTTTGATGAAAATCCGACAAAAACTGTGGATTTGTATAAGGAACAAACATACAAAAATACATCCATTTATAGGTTTGTTTGCAAAACCTTACGACTAAAAATTTGGATGGGTATCAGAAATATTTTTTAACAGTTTTCAAAAAAAAAAAAAAAAAAAAAGAACATGATTTGAAAAGCGCGAAACTTGCAAACTTTATATTTTAAGTATTTTTACTTATTATTTTTATTTTTCAATGTTTTAATTATTATACATTCCACATTGATTATATGTAAGCCAGCAAAAAAGATGCAAAAAAAAAAAAAAATAAAAGTTTAAACATGTGTATTGTACAATAAATTCTCATTTTTAAGCGAAAGGTAGGGTAAAGCGTGCTTTCGATCTAATGGCCCGGTTTCCTAGGAGTGAAATCGTCGATCTCTGGCGAGGCGATAGACGCCGCTGCCTTCTGCGCATGCGCCTGAGCCGCAGATTGACGTCGTTTCACACCACGCTCCAATCAAACTGGTTCTGATTCCAGCGTGCGTCGCGCCCGGCGTCAGCGACGATTCTAGGAAACCAGCCCTCGTAAGCCAGCAAAAAAGATGCAAAAAAAAAAAATAAATAAAAGTTTAAACATGTGTATTGTACAATAAATTCTCATTTTTAAGCGAAAGGTAGGGTAAAGCGTGCTTTCGATCTAATGGCCCGGTTTCCTAGGAGTGAAATCGTCGATCTCTGGCGAGGCGATAGACGCCGCTGCCTTCTGCGCATGCGCCTGAGCCGCAGATTGACGTCGTTTCACACCACGCTCCAATCAAACTGGTTCTGATTCCAGCGTGCTCGCGCCCGGCGTCAGCGACGATTCTAGGAAACCAGCCCTTAAGAGGACCCATCACACAGAAAATTTTCAGCTTTCGGGTAAATCGAGAGAGAGCCACAATGTTTTCCTTCCCCCAGTGGGCGTGGATGTCTTGACAGGTTTGGGGGACAAGACAGGGGAAACCCCCCTTCTTCCCTCCGCACTAGTGTCAACGTTTAATTTATTGGCAAGGGGAGAAGGATTGGAGAAAACCAGTGGTTCCTAACTTTTTAGCCAAAGGGATTCTCTTGAAAAATTTTCATCACTTACGGGCCAGTTGGCCAGCATCCCAGATAGAGTTAGCTCATCACACAAAATATAATTCAGAATCTTAGATAAAATTGTGTATAAGAGCCAACTGGGGCATGTAATAGATATAATTTTAAGCGTTGTTATGGCATTCCTAGAATTTAAAATTAAGGTTTCTTGTTTTATATGAAATCTTCAGTTCTCATTCACTAGATCACTGATAAATCAACATTGGATGTAAAACAATTTCAGAACTAACATTTATGTTAATCTCAGGAATAAAATACTAAATAATCAAAACGACTTTCAAATTGATTCCAAATTAGTTTATTTCGGAAGATACCAACTCCATGACTTTGAAATGTTCTTAATTAATCATCATTAGTTATTTTTGTGAAACAAATGCCATTTTTAACCTCTCGGAAACATCTTCTATAACCTTATTAAGACCTTATTTGCGTAGAAATGCTTTCCATTATGCAATAAAACCTCTCAATAAAGGACACTAAGAAGACTCAATTTTTTGTCCCTTAAATAGAAGTGGCCCTTATTCGCAGGTGTATGAATTGATGCTTTCATCATTTTTGATACCACCGTATACTCAACATAGTATAACATCATAATAAAGGCAAACTATCAACATTTAAGATTTACTGAAAATGTTTCATACAAATGAGAAAAATTCAAAATTATTCAAATTAAAAACTATATTGTCTTGAAAAATTAAATTTAATGAAAAATGAGGCAGAATCAAAGTTTGTAATTTATAGAAATTAATTTAAAGTTATTTTTTACAGAAATTTGCTTCATGTCATGTAATTTACAATGCAATAAACATAAATAACAGCATGATTTCGTACCAAGTTTTCTGTAAAAAGTTTCTCATTGTCACTACTATTCGGAGCTGAACACATTGCTAAAGAAATAAATAAGAAAAAAATGTCTGAAAAATCTTAGTACGAATTTTTAAAATACATATTTGTTTCTTTACATGTCAATGTCAAGTCAAACTTTTACCAGTCAATTTTTTTGTCAAAAAAAGAACCTTGTTCTTCGATAAATTCAGTATTTATGTATTTATGCATTAACTTTTGTAATTTTTCTCTGTAACTGTCCCTTATATAAATTGTCCGTTATTGAGGGATAAATAAATGGAATTCCCTATTAAAAGGGACTGGGACCAGAAAAAGTGTCCGTTAAATAAAGGTGTCCATTATTCGGAGGTGTGCCTCAAAGGAAGTATTACTGTATTTTTTTTCGTAAGTATTGCTTTACCAAAAAAAGTCTCAAACTTTTTCTTACGATTATAAAAATGACTTTTTACTCCTATGTATTGTTATCCCTAGACCAAAAACTTGGAATTGCAAAATGATGGTTCGCAATCTAAGTTTTCCAATGATTCAAAATAAATTGCAATATTATGAATCTATGAATATTCATAGTAGGGATCACAATGAAATGTTCCTGGCCAAAGGTGTGAGTTTAACATTCTAATATGGGATATTTAAAAGATAGTTACACTGAACTTCACATTCATGAATTTGCAACGTAGAAAGGACATAGGCAAATGGCTAACTTTTACCCTGCATTTGATTTTGTAAGTGGAATTTTTTTTTTTTTTTTTTGACTCATACATAGAATACAGTTAATGAATAAAGCCCAATTGTAAACAAATTTGCAATTTACAGCTACTCGCCATTGGCAGAGTACCTAATTAAAATTTAACCAAGTAGGCAGAGTACAGAGTATTTACCGAGTACTCGGTACATCACTATTGGAGACATTTGGTGTAATTCGATACGATAGATGTTCTACAATTTTTATATTGGACACACTTTAAAACCACTGTTTTTTTTTCCTACAGTTTCAAAAGAATTTGTGTGCCCAACTTTTTTTATATTGCAACGGGAAGTTTTGTTAGTTAATGCTTCTGTTTTTTGTTTTATAAATTTGATTATTAAAAAGGCTTTAAAATGCTACTATTCATATACAAGAAGGATACTTAGTATAATCATAAACATTTCATTTTCTTCCGAACTGAAGCACCAACAATTTATCAATCATTAATCATAAGCAAACACACGGTTGGTAAAAGTATATTTCGGATCACTTTGCAATCCAAATTTGTCGCTCGTGTTCACCAAATACTATCTCCATTATTATTGTCCCTCAGGTTTGGGTTCAATATTATTTTGTTAATGATGTACTATGGACACGGAATTCTTTCGACTTTGCAGATATCGCCAGAAGGTAAATGAAACAATTGATCAAAATTTCAATGATTGGGCCAAAGTCTCAAATGACAAACTATTCCACACCTTCAGAGGTCTACTTTGACATGATTTTTTTTTTGATAAAGAAAAAAGTATAACTTGCATGTCAGTGCAATTCTATAGTACTAGAAAATCACGCGTTATGGTATGACCAATCCGAATTGCTTTTTTATTTCAAATAAAATATGCTATATTCAGATGGATATAATACTGGAGTTACCCGCCACAGCTTCGCCTGTGGTAAAATTTAAACGATTTTGTTGCTGTCGCTGTATCCATAATTCTCGAATTAAAAAAGCTCTGTGCATCAAATACAGTGAAAAATTGAAACGCAATTTACCGAAGTTTATTAGAGGAAAAAAAAAACACATATGCTTTGTCCTCGCAAAATTGAAATGTTTTACCTCTTTATCTAATATCTTAACTAGAGATGAAAATGGTCGGAAAAAAACGGAAACTTTCGGAAAAAACCGGTTTTTCCCGTTTATTTCCACTCCGGAAAAATTGAATTTTTCAAATTTTCAGTAAAATGAAATTAAAATTTTCAACATAAAATGATAAATTTAGAAATTTATCATTCTTACGCTATTTTCTTCTTCACCTCCACCCCTCTCTCTTACCATAATAACCTCTTGCTTTGGTAATGCAAGTTGGACGATATTACAATTTGCCTATAGATCAAGGAGAACTGTTAGAGCTGAGAAATTTTAACATATGAACATTGTTAAAAAATAAAACTTTAACATAAAGTTCAAATTTTAATACAAAAAATATTTGATCACACTTGTTGAATGCATATGAATATTTATATACTCATATTACCAATTTAAAAACCGACCTAAGAAAAGGAAAAATTGAACAGTATAGCATTGAGAGAAAGAAAAACATGAGTAGGGTTCCCAACCTGGGGGCGATCCCCCTCCCCCTCAAAAGAACAATTTTGCTCCTAAAAAGTGCTATAAATTCTTGAGAGGTGTTAGAGGAAGGGCGGCGATGACTGTTCAAAAAATATATATTTAAAAAAAGACACGGAATACGGAAATTGGATTCGTATGCGAAAGCGATTGTTCAGAGTTCAAACAAAGAATCACGAGAGAATGTCAAAAGCTTCATCGTCACACCTCGGTTGAACTTTAAAGAAATATTTCGTCATTTATCGTTAACTTAATGAAGTTTTAACTTTCCATTTTCTTTAAATTAAGTTTTAGTGTTTTATTTCCGTCAAAATCCCCTTAGTAGAAAGAAATTCATAAAAAATAATTCTGTCTATGAAAAACAAAAAAACATGTTTGTAATATTAGTTAAGTTTTCCCAGCAGGGGGGGGGGGAGGGCATAAAAAGGGTGCTTTTATTTTTCTGTTTTTTTTTTGTTTGTTTGAAAGTGATTAAATAAAATTTCTAAATTTTTTGTACATCATACTTCAAATTTAAAATAGGTAATATTCCTTCAATAATACTGATTCCCTCCAGCTCAGAAATATATGAGCGATTTCATACCAACTCACCGAAAAAAAAAAGTTGGTCGCACGACCGACTCGGATTTTTTTTTTTAATTTGGTACACAGATTAATGGTATAGAGGTATGAAAAAGCCCAAAGGGAAAGTTACCTGCTCCACTTATTTCCCGAGATACGGGTCCTCGAAGTTTGTCCGGACCTTCAAAAAACCAAAAAATTGATGTTTTTTAATAATTTTTTCTTAAAATTTCTACTCATGCAAAATGAAAGTGTTTGATATCTACGGAAACTAGTTACTCCTGGCATTCAGAAAAAAAATATGGCAATGTTTATAACGGAAAATGTTAAGGTACAGCACTCTTAGAAGTTGCCATCACAAAAATTTGATTTTTCCGATTTTGCTAAAATTGAGGAATTTATTCCAAAAAAAGGAAGACATAATCAAAGGTTTACTCACTTTCTGGTAGTGTATAGATGTTTACCATAAATGGTTACACAATGCATAACTTTGATTTCTCACTCCTTCTTGGAAATATTTTAGCTTAAAGATAAGCCATAAGGCAAAAAATGCGTTTTTGAATATCTTGGCAGCCATTTTTCTCATAAAGGGGGAGCAGTAGAAACTATTTTTTTTTAAAAACAAACCACTGATATGTTAGCTATTCACAGGAAAAGAGTTTACTTTTGGTTATTTCTTCCATTAAGAGATATCCCGCTGACAGTATATGCATGTTTTTCGCGACGATCATATGCTTTTGTTCCCCCTCTCATGGACTTAAAATTAATTAAACCAAAAAATAATGATATATTTATTATTAGCTGTATTATCTACCCAATATGTCATGAAATTTAATTTATTAAATCATTGAACAATAAATTAGATAATTGATGAAAACAAGAAAAAATATTTCTCTAAAGCCTGAGCATTATGCATTCATAATTATAAAGCACTAAATACTTTCTTGAGAAATTAATTAACATAAATGAGCTCTAAATATTTATATTATAAGCAATACCTAATCCTGGTCTTAATTTGTTTCAAACGCATTTTTTACATTAATTTTCAACAGTTCTTTTTTTTCATTTAATTTTGAAGAAAGAAATGACTAGAAAATCTTTTGTTTGTATAATTGTTAGAAGCGTTAATTTATTGAATCCTGCATTTTTGTTTTTCATTTAAATCCCCTAAACATCTTGATGCAAAAGCATAGAGCCATTATTTTCGTTTTATTTTCCTTATTTAATTACGTTGCAGGTATCAAAGAGCATTTTTTTTAATCGTTTACAAAATACTAGTTTTTTAGGGTAATTATGAAATTTGGATACTGAAATTGTGCTAAAATGTTCAATTTCTGGTCATACTCCCCGATACTTTTCAGCTTGGAAAGCAGAAAAAAAGATAAATAAAATTTATCCAGTTTTAAGGGAATACTTGAATACTGGCCATTTTATAAACATTACGTTCTCTACTCTAGGACAGCACAATTTTTAATTAAAAATGTTAAAGCAATAGTAAATAAGTACAGAAATTTATGTTAAAAACACATTTTAATATTTTGTAATAAGTGAACCACTGCTCCATTAGGTAAAAAAATAATTCTGATTAAATTCAAACTTTTGTAAACACAACAGATTTTATAATTGGCCTACTATTAGTGTATTTTTGATATTAGAAATACATAAATTATTTCTTATGAAAAATTACATATCGCCACTGAAAGGTAAAATTATTTATTATTGATAAGTGCTTATGCACAAAAATTTTCATTTATTAATATGGATTCTTTCATACAAAATGCATTACCTCACTTCTTAACTGATTTTCTTTTGTACTTCCTCTACTTTGTGTATGTATAAAATAAACTGTCACATACATATTTAATTTTATATCATAGATTTATCAATTTTCTGTTAAAAATGGTTAATTTCCTTTTGGTATTTAGATATTTTCCAAAATATTTTATTAATATGCAATATTACTAACATTATGACAGCATATTTACAAAAAATTTAATTACTTAATTTAAATAGTTTACGTATCTTTCAAAGATTTTTTATGTGTCTAACAATTCAGAGTTCAAATAGTACTAAAATAATAATTATTAACGTTCTGTGTATTTAAAGTAGCACAAAATATAAAATAAATAACTAAATAATGAAAAAAAAAACTAAAGTAAGTACACTTACCTTTATTGTAAATTACAAGGAGAATTCAACGCTATCAACTATTAAAACTCTCTCAACACAACAACTCTACACAGAAACTTCTTTAACCCATTAATGCCTAGCGTCCCTTTTTAGGGACGGTCCAAAAAAGGGCCTGAATTTCCCCCAAATGAACATTTCAACCAAATAATAGTGTTAAATTAGTACCTTGGTATTGTTTCAATTCGTTATTAACAGATTGCAGCACATAACCATTGTTCAGTTTGTTCTGTCGCAGTTTCAATATGATCTTTATCAAAAACCACATCGTTCACAATCTCAAGAAAAAAAGCTAAGTTTTCAAAGTTATTCCCAGCTTCCTAGTTTATGTTAATTGCTGATTTTATTTCTTCTTATAAAATGTTCTTTTTAAATATTATATCGTAGGCAGAAAAACATTTTAGTAAAAAAGGTATATACCCTCTGTGGTCTATCGTAACTTTTAAAGGACGATTTTTCTTTCCTTAATAAAAAAAATATTTTTTACATAATATTTTTTTTTATTATTTTTCCTGTCCATTAAACACTGTTTGTAACTAGTATACAAAATATCTTTGGAAAAAAAAAGTCAGGCAGTAATGGGTTAACAAAACCAACGTTCTTTTAGTGAAGAACTAATTTTACTTCTTCATGAAATGAATAAGCATAACTTCAGCCACAGAACTAGGTTTCCGCTGACTATGCGAACTAAATGTATTTGTATATTGCCGTGCCTGCTATAAGCACATAGTAGAATCTGCAATTGAGCTCAAACAGAGATATTGCATTTTAAAGAGCTGCGCTTCCATATATTTTGTTGTGATGACTTTTTATTCAGCAGATTAAAAAAAAAGTTACCAATCACAAATGACTACAAAACATTTTATTAATAACACATACGAAACAGAGAGCAACCTCTGGTTAATTGCTCTGGTTTTGTTGAAAAGTAGGGGTACGACTGCTATGCTTAGCAAGGCAGTGCAGTAAGTTGAAACTCCAGTTTAAATTTTGTTCAGGTTTAGAAACCATTACACAGTTTATAGTTTTCCATTAGAAAGGTTAAAAAAAAGTCATTTAATTTTTATTTGGATTTAGATTGGGTGGGGAAAAACCAGAACTCAATAGTTTTCATTTTTAGAAAGTGTGGTTATATTGCAAGGGAGAAAAATCATTCTGATTTTTCTTTCAAACAATATTATTGATGTTTGAAAGTATCTACTTATTATTTTAAGTTTTAAAGACAGTCTAAAATAGAAAACTTAATTGTAAGCAATATTAACAGTGAAATGACGATATGATTCATTTGTGGGGTTTGACCAAGAAAGCTTTGAGTCATAAAACAGAAAGGCTATTTTTTTCCTATTAAAACCTACCTAATTATGCGTATTTCTGTCATCAGGAAAAATAATATGTGTTGATTGCATATATTTTTAATGATTAACCTTTTAACTGGTCCAAAAAACAAAACAAAACTATTAAAAAACGCTTTGTTTAATCATAAAAAAGTCAATTTTTCATTTTGTTCCAATTTTTCCGGAAAAAAACTGAAAAAAAAACCGGTTTTTTTCCATCGCTTCAAAATTTCCGGAAATTTTACATCTCTAATCTTAACTCACCGCAAGGTGGCACATTCAAGCTCTATAACTGCGAATACGTTCAGGCTTGGCAAAATTTACCATATTTCACAACGCGTATTTGGCCTCCAAAAATATTTTGGAAGTCTTTTAGAGACGTGAGCTTTTTTAATACATTAAACTCTTCATCTGATTTTTCTGTTGCTAAACATTTAGAGTTATTAGTAGCATTCTCGTCATAGGGACCAATTGCTATAATCATCTAAAATGTAATGCCTAAATGTAAAATTAAAAAATATTTTTTTCCGTTTTCTTCCTCTAAATCTTTTCTCTTTATGTATAGTTTTTACTAACGAAAATTTTTCTCATAACGTTGCTTGCTCTAAAAACAATTTAAAAAAAACTTTTATATTCATTAAAAAGAATATTTTGAAAATTTCAAGGTTAGCTCTATTATTCCACCCACCATGTACGCCTTTTCACCTTTTCCTGTGTTTCCGGAAATTTTAACATTTTTAGCTTTCATTATTATTATTACTATTTTGCGTTCAAAGTCTCTTTCGATATCACTGTCTTGGACGCAACTTACCGTTTGTAAAGATGCTCCCGGTTGTATAATTTATTTTGTAGGAGAGTGTCCGAAAAAATTAGATAGCGCTACATTTATGCCGAAATGTAACGTGAAAAATAATTTCTAGCTGTTTCAGTGTGTGTAGTAGCTTTATTCTTTTGCTGTTATCTCTACTAAACGAGCATGCAAAAAATATTTTTTTCACATTTTATATTTTCTCTACGGAAACACTTTTCGTAGCAAATTTTACTCTTTGACCGTGACTAAATTGGGTAAAAAAATTATGGTCCGTATCCGTGTCCGCGAATCTACATTTTTAATGATCCGCCACATCACTAGTAAATAGATAGTTCAAGAAAAACTGCAGCTAATTACTGCTTATTTAAAAAGCATTAACATCAACATAGATACAGAAATCTTCGTCGCCTACTCCGAAAAGAAAGCGAAAAACCTCGTGCACTTATGAAGTAACTCAGACAAGAGGAACCTTCTTGGACACTTGTTCTTCCGAGGATATCCGATTCCACCCACAAGTGTCCCCCTACCCCCGACCATTTCCGCGAAACACAGTCATTCATCACTCAGCGGGGAGGCTACTCGTGCCTTCGATAAAGGGGGTGGAAATTTTTAACTCGTGATGTGGAATAGGCTCAGTTTTATAATTATATCTATTGTTCTAATGAAGCTACAGAGAATATTTTTCATTCTTTAGATAGCTGAGATTACGCGCTATGATTTTATCGTTTAAAAAAATTCGAATATTCCTTACGGTTCGTCTAAAAATTCACTTTTTGTCCGTTGAACTTTTAAGTTCATTTAAAAAAAAAATTAAACTATGTTAAAGAAAAACCGCAAAGATCAAACCGTGCATTTGTCGTCATAGATTAAGTCCGAAAAAGAAAGATTCGAAAATCTTAATTTGCTGGTAAGATATCCTTGAAATGCGAAGATATTTTTCCCCGTAGGATAACATAGGAAGTCGAAACCCGGGAATCTCTCTGATGGGTCCTCTTGAGGAAGGACTCAATGTGTGACGTCACTGAAGCCAGTGTGCGGCCCGGGGAGAGAAAAAGTTACTATGATTCGCGACGGCCCCGCTAGGACTATCACTAACAAACCTATCAAACTACCAACTTACATTCTCAGCATAATTAAGCTCAAAAATCAGTATAGGAAATTATGGAATGAAACTAGATAATCTCCACACAAAACTATGTATAAATCACCTTACCAAAACAGTGAAAAAATTGATCATTGGCTACAAAAAAGAGAAATGGGACAGCTACCTTAGCTCTCTTGAAACCTCTGACAACTCTTTTCCAAGCTGCAAAAAGACTGAATAAAAAATCTCAAACCCTCCCCCCCCTGCATGGTAGCATGGGTATGACTTACACTGAAAAAGAAAAAGCTAATGCTACCGCAGACTCACTAGAACAACAATTTACTCACAGCAGTCATCACTACTGTAATAACCTCATTGATGAAGTGAATGAAAGTTATTCTACTTCGAAAGCTACTACATTCCCATCCCACCTCCTAGAATTAACACTAATGAAATTAGTGATGAAATAAAAAAACTAAAAAAGAAAAAGAGTCCTGGAGAAGATGGTATTAATAATTTCATCCTCAAAAATCTCCCCTTCAACATGCTGATGTTCATTACACAAATATCCAACACTGGCATCATCCTCGGTTATTTCCCTAACTCCTGGAAAAATGCACTTATAGCACCTATATTAAAGCCCAAAGCTCACCTAAGTTTCCCACAAAAATACAGGCCTATTAGCCTACTAAGTACTTTGTCAAAACTCTTCGACAAATTCATTCTTTATCGAATAAACAACCTTCTAAATTTCTACGACATTATACCAAATTATCAATTTGGCTTTAGAAACAAACATTCCACTAATCACCAACTTCTTCATTCAACTATATATTTCACAACGACTTCCAGTTAACTTTCATAAAATCAGACACGACTTGAATTAAACAAGGTGTATTTTGAATTATATCTTGACATGTTTTGGAAGAACGCAAAATGCATTTAAAAACCTGATATATTTTCCTCTGTTAAAACTTTGGAATAGCATGGCATAGATACATAGGTTTCAGGGCCATATTTAAAGGGTGAGTTTTTAGGATTCAAACCCCCTCCGAAATTTTTCAAAACTATTCCCAAAATGCTTTTTAATGCTCTTTTAGCTGAAATTTTGTTTTTAGTTTTCTTATTTACTTTCCAATTTCATTTGAGAAATGAAATTCTCATTATTGAATGATAGTACAAATTAATTGATTTATCTGCAATATTTATCTTCATTGTAGTGTTTGAGAACACAATTTCACACACAATATAGCTTTTTAACTGGGGTGAGGATGCTTTGTACACATTAAAATTTTTTACTTCATTGGGAAGAAGTGTTATTTTATTTTTCCATGTTAATGCCCCTTAAGTATCTACAGTAACAAAAAGCAACAGAATATAGAACATATCAAATTTCATTTATCATATAGATTTCACGAGGAAAGAGTTTGTAAAACCCTCCCAGAAATAATAGTCTGGTTACGGCCCCGATAGGTCGATTAAAAAATATGCAGTTGGTTTTGAAAGTTAAAAAGATTGAATAAAAGTGAAATCGTCTTCATCGAATGGATTGCACCTTGTCTCTAAATACCCTGTTTTTTCTCAACTCTCTTTGTAGTAACAAATTAAAAACATGGAGCTGCAAAAACGCAGAAGTCGGGCCAAACGCCATCGTAAACACCAATTAAATTCTTTCGTTTCCCGCCTTTAAATCCTCTATCCGCCGACCTGATAGTGGGCGAGAAAATTCCGCTCGGGCGGATACTTTTTGGTCGGAAAAGAGAGACGAAACTCGCAACCGGTCGGAATTGCTTGCGTGACGTCATGATTCCGACCCTCTTTCCGCTTTCGCCCAGACGAAACTTCAGCCATAAGTGACGAACTTTATGAATGCTTTGAATTTCATGTTTTTCCTTTATTTAGAATGTGTACTTTTGAGTGTTGTGTGATGGTTCTTAATTGGTTATCTTGTTCTTTAGTATATTATATGCTGTATGTACGGTGATGTAATTTTCACGATTTAGTCCCATTTATTTCTTTTTGACTATTTCAATATCCTTTATTTTTACTCTCCATTGCTCAGAATTTAGTGTCAGTGATTTGAATAATTTTCATCCTCATTGTTCTGTCTTTGATTTAGCAAAAAGCAAAGGGGTTTGTTACTCTTCTTTTAAAGTTAAGAATAGTAGTTCTAATTATATAAGTTCCACATGTGTTTCATAGTAATAAAACAGTATTTGGCATTTCTTTAATTATAACGTAGTTAAACTAGAAACATGCTTCCCGGTGTGTTATTATCCATTCTAATATATTATTTTGGTCTATTATCCTTACTTTTTCTCTTTGAATCGATGGTTACGATCATAAACTTATCGAAAAATATTACTTTGAGCTAAGGGAAAGTTTAAATTGAGTGAAATTAATTTATTTTCACGAACGCTCTCGTCTTTGCTTTGGCGCTGTCTGTTCATGCTTGGCGACGCGTAGAAGTTGGGAAGTTAATCAAGCACAAACATAGTGATGTGTGTTCTACTGTCTAATCTTTTATCGTAAAACCTTCCTAGCTTTTGCGTATGCCTGAGGACTCTTTGGATATCCTCAAAATAGGGGAGAAATGCGACGTAACATTCAACAGGAAGTAAGAAGTGAAAGCACCGGCAAGTGCGTCTCCTTATCCAGAGGTGGCGCTAGGAAATGCCCGACAGGGGGCAAGCTTGCCCGACAGGGGGGCACAGGTATAATTTAAAAATTTAGTCACGAAAATTAAGTTTCTTATAATATGCAGTTAATTTTAATTGAAGGGATGGGGTTCGGGACTCTCCATCGTAAAATTTGTGAAGTCGAAGTAAAAAAATAGCTATTATAAGCATATTTGATAGCGTTAGAAAAAAAGTTTAGTTTCGGTGACTCTCCTGCGAAAAATTCGAAATTGAGGTTTAAAAATAGTACTTTAAACGAGTTTGAATGATTGGGGTAGGAGCACTCCCCTGAAAATTTTTCGAAATTTAAACCCTAAAATAAAGAGTTGTTTTCAGGAAGTTATCGTGGATGACGGAGGTTTAGTTTCTATTTTTGAGAAAAAAAGTGGCTTCTTATTAAAAAAAAAAAGTACAGGGGCATCGTTTGGTTCGGGACTCTTCCCCGAAATATTTTTCAGATTAACTCCTAAAAACGCAATTATTGAGGGCCTTTGACGACGATAGGGCAGGGGCGGCATTTCAGCATTTCGTTTGAGAGGGCGAGTTGTTAACTATGAATTTAATCAGTATGGAATAAAATACATTTGGTAAAAATGAAGCTATCGTAAATGAATTTTGTCTTAAGAAAAAAGAAGGTTCACTAAAACAATATATAGTAGCTTTATAAATTTATATGAGAAACTCAGAAAATTTCAAGATTTCTCATTTATGTATACATTTTACGTGCTTACTGGTGGTTACAATGATGCATAACTTAATTACGAAAACTGTTCGTGTTTAAATTTCTTCATTTTCGTCGACTATTATTGAGAATTAGTGAGCTTTTATATTTCCTTTTACATATGATTATTGAATTGTGATTCATACAAATTGAGTTTACACGTTTCTTATTATTCTGCGCAAAAAATCTCTTGCCCCCTTTATTTGCCGCTCCGATAGGGTAAGGGTTGTGGTACAGAGACTGTCTCCCAGAAATTATTCAAAATTGTCCCAAAAACAAAAATTTTATATGCTTTTTTTCGACAACGTTTCTGAAAATCTTGTTGGCTTTATAGGTTGTTGTTGTTTCTTGGGGGGGGGGGGGGGAGGAGTTTTAGAATTTCCTATTTCTTCATTTTCCCCAGTAAGAAAAACGAAAAGCCAAGCCTTGTCAGCAAGTCCTTGATATGTTTCTGTGAACGGAATTAGAGTAGTATAAGTTTAATGAGGGAGGCGGCTCGGTGACCTAACTGATGAAAAATCGCCCAGATTTTCTCTCGGTTATGGCCCTGGGCAGCTGCCCCAATGAAGCAATCACAATTTTTATCATTGTAATTATTTATTTACTTCAATTGCTGCTCGCAAAGGTTTCTATGGTGTTACTTTTCGTTTCGGTTAAAAAACATTCGAAATAATATTTCTTTAGTTAGAAGTTAGATTATAGGAAATCCTTAGCTAAGATTTAAAGATCACATTTCCTACACTGTTAAAAAAAAACCCTGAATTTTCAAGAAGATTTTTACTGATTTTAACAGGAAATTTCCGTTTTTCGTTTCAAAACATATCTTTTCCTTAAAAAAAAACGGAAATATTCCGTGAATTACCGAGTTGGAGAAACTAAAACGGAATTTACCCAGTTTTGTAGTTGAAATACCGAACGAGGAAGTTAGAGGCAGTTTGAAGAGACTTGGCGCGTGCGCAGATACGACGGAGTTTTCGGCAGCATAACTGATTCACAACTGAACCAAAGTGCACAGCAAAAGTTCATCGAGAAACGCAAAGTCATCGAGAATTAATATGCATGTTTAAGCTTCTGTGAAAGCGACTTGTATTATTCGCATTAGCATGGAAAAGAGGACATCTGATGTGTCTCGTCGTTTGGATAGTTACTTTACAAAAAACATCACATGCGAATGTTATTTAATCGTAGTCCTCGGGACGTTATTATGTGTGCCATTTTGTTTCAATTTGAAAATGCTTCGAAGAACAGCGTTGAATAAGAATTATTCCAGGATTCTGCGTAGTTAATCAAATTGACTGAAAAAATAATTTGGATCTTTTCATGTGATGTCATGTGATTATGCGGTATCCCGCGTTTTCCTTGCTCAACATTTTAAAGAAGACTTCGTTTATCGCAATGGATAGAATCAAAATGAGCAACAAAAGGGCGTGTTAGTATATTTTAAAATCTACTCACTCTATTGTTGTCTTTTTTGAGCAACTTTTATTGCAGATAGGAGGTAAGAATTTTTATTTTTGTTACTGCTATTTTGATTTTAATCTGAGTCCAGACTTAACAGTTAGTTATTTCATGATGTAAACCGATTGTGCATTTTAGGAGTAGCACGTATAAACTTACCGGTGCTGAGGGTTAGTAAAATTTAGTGAAATGATTTTTGTAATTTTATATCAAGAATTGAAAGCTTAGTCTCAAAACTTAGCTTTTTTACTTTATGACTTTACTTCATTTACACATTTGTTTTAACTATTAGCTCAATGCCTATTAAGAAATGAATAAAAAAAAACAATTTATAAGTCTTTATTTAAGCATCATTAAAAGTTCGGACAGTCAAATCAGAGCTATCGTGCATTAAAAAAATAAAACTAATAATTTTCAGAAAATGCAATGTTTTCCTTTGAATCAACCTATTGATCTACTAATTCACTGCATTTATGAGTCGTACCTGTACTGTTTTCTTGTGATTTACTGCATTGATTCTAAAAATTTTATTCCTGCATTGTTAACAGAGCAAAATAAGAAATAGGTAGTTAATGACAAAGATTTAACTGCAGCTTTTTTTAAAAGAAATTAAACATCTGAATTTCTACATTGATAAAGTCGAATTTTGTCCTGTGCTTCTTTTCCTCTACAATTTCTAACATGTTTATGTTGTGGGAGACCACATATAAAAAGAGAGAAATTATGGTTATAAAATCATAAAGTTGTGATGTAATCGAATATGATAAAATATCAACTAAAATAAAAAACCGAATACTTAAAAATTGAATAAACTAACATGCTCAACTACAACGAAGTTAATGTGACGAAATTAATGTTTTCAAAACTACGAAAATGATTGTCAATTTGACGATACTAGGATAAAGAAATATTTCGCTACATTTGACGAAATTCATCCCCAAAAAATGACGAAAGCACAGTTTCTTCAATTTGACGAAATGTTCGCTCGGGGTGTATTCTTGGAAGTGGAACAAAGAAAATATCAGCAATTTTCAGAGTGCATTTCTGAAAGTGTTGATCACTATGAACACCATAATGTAAATATATGAAAATAGAGGAAATCAGTAAAAATACTGGATTTTTTTTTAAGGAACCATGAATGTTTTAAATTCAGAAAGGAAAAAAAGAACTTTCGGAAGAACTTAATTTTTATTCAAACATAAGATAAAATATTTTAAAAAGAATGCACCTTGTTAATACTTTTTAATGTTTTGAAGTTATGCTCTCAGAAATACTATGCATTGATCATTCCATCTTCAAAATATTTGAGTACTTTATGCGAGATTGATGTAATCTTTTCAAAAAAAAAATCATGTTATTTTGATGAACTAAAATATTTAATGAAAAAAAAAAAAGCCAATTCTTGTGTTGCTTTAGTATTTTTTTTAAGGCAAGATGTTTAAGAGTTTGAAGTATGAGCGGACATTTTCAAACTTTTTCCAAAAAACAAAATTCGTAAGAGTTTTAAGTTCACATTTTTGTGCATCATTTTATCTTATATATATATAAGATAAGGCAGCACATTACCCATGCTTGTTCTTTTTATATGATTATATTGTTTCGCAAATTTTCAAATGTTTCTCTAAAGTTTCTTAAAATTTCAATTTGTGTATTTGTTGTTCTATACAATCTACATATTTTGCGACACTTAAAGGACTAATTTATTGAACTTCCATACATAATTTGCTATTAATATCAAGCTGCTATAAAAGCGCTTGTTAATGTGCAAAATTTAAATAATTTTCCATCTTGCATGTATATATATAAGTCAAAGCGTATAGGAAAAAGCCTATAACGTATAAGCGGGGATAATAAGAACCGAAAAAATGAAGAACGGAGAATTACGAAACGAAAAAATGCCGAATGGAAAAATGACGAACGGAGCTTCTGCAAAATCACGGAAATATAATTAACAAAACGGAAAAACTCCGGCAACTCAGCTGCCGTATATTTTCCCGTTATTTTCAGGACATTTTTTTAACAGTGTATCTAAATTTTACAGAAAAAAAATTAATCATCTTGATTCATGTCTTTCTATACATTTTATATTTTATTTATATATTTTTTAATACTAGGAAGGTTTCTCCCTTTTTTTACATTGCAAAATGAGATTGACGACTCCTTATCTGAAAAACTGGCAGGGGGTCGGGAGAACGGCCCTGTGTTAAAGAAGTGCGCAACAGTGTGATTCCATTTGTTTACCTATTTGCTTGAAATTCGAACCAAAGAAAAGCAAAAATATGTTTTCTAAAGAGCAAGATGACTTTTTTTTGTGCACAATAAAACATTTAAAATTAATATAGGTGCAATTAATTTTTACTTTTAGATCAAATGTTATAAAGGCATTACAAACAACCAACAGCAGTTACATCCTGCTACTATCATATGGAAAAATCATCTAACGGTAATCTCATAATGCGACAGTTAATTAAAGCGTTTGCTACGATTTATAGATATGCTTCCCATTTATTGACATGTGTTTTAAAACAAAGAACACATGCATTTTAATCAAAAAAAAAAAAAAAAAATGAAATGAAATTAAAAGCAAACTATAATAATTTCTGTTTGGTACCTTGTTGATGAAGGGAAACGTTTCAGTCAACCCATCATAAGGTTCAAGGACAACATAAGATACACAGCCAAAAGGCTCGATGATGGAGAGAAAGGGAAAAATTTCTTTCGACGAAAACGTCTTTCTTTCGTAAACTGCTCTTTCTACTTCTCTGAAGCCGAAGCACAGACTAAAAATTCCTTGGCCGAAGCCTTCAAGCTCCCGCCAAAAATCTTCCCCCACCCCCGACCGACACCTGTTACACTAATTAAAACTGTCTGACGATGCACAAACGTACAATAGTTATTGGCGACGCAACTCGTAATTCCAGAGTCCCTGAGGGAGATAGTTCGGGGCCGTCGCGAATCATAGTAACTTTTTCTCTCCCCGGGCCGCACACTGGCTTTAGTGACGTCACACATTGAGTCCTCGCTCCGCGTTAGATCAAAAGCACGCTTTCACCCTACCTTTCGTTTAAAAATGGGAATTTACTGTACATTACACATGTTAAAACATATATATTTTTTTGCTGGCTTACATATTAGCCTAATCAATGTGGAATGTATAATAATTATCACTTTGAAAAATAAAAATAATAAGTAAAAATACTTAAAATATAAAGTTTGCAAGTTTCGCGCTTTCCAAATCATATTAATTTTTTTTTTTTTTTTTGAAAACTATTAAAAAATATTATTGATACCCACCCAATCCGAAGTAAAATTTTTAGTCATAAGATTTTTCAAACAAATCTACATATATACAGGGTGTCCACTCCAATCGTGGACCAATAGCTAATTTCTAAACCGTTAGAGATAAGCATATAGTTTATTTAGGAAAAAATCTCCAAATTACGAAAGGAATTTTGGGTCTATTCAATGTTTTTCAAAAAATCAAATTTTGAAAGAGTTACGAAATTTAAATTTTTATACAGCCCCCCAGTCCTATCAATCATATTTAGTAAAACATTCTTGCCACTGTAACGTTTAAAACTAAAAAAAAATCACTCTTCTACGACAAAAATTGACCGAGTTATGACGTTTTGAAAAATCAAGATTTTGCATTGTTTCATGACGTCATCGAGAGATCGCTTTAGGGACCGTATGCGAAATCCTTCAAAATCTTGATTTTTCAAAACGTCATAACTCGGTCAATTTTTGTCGTAGAAGAGTGATTTTTTTTTAGTTTTAAACGTTACATTGTCAAGAATGTTTTACTAAATATGATTGATAAGACTGGAGGGCTGTATAAAAATTTAAATTTCGTAACTCTTTCAAAATTTGATTTTTTGAAAAACATTGAATAGACCCAAAATTCCTTTCGTAATTTGGAGATTTTTTCCTAAATAAACTATATGCTTATCTCTAACGGTTTAGAAATTAGCTATTGGTCCACGATTGGAGTGGACACCCTGTATAAAAATGGATGTATTTTTGTATGTTTGTTCCTTATACAAATCCAGTTTTCGTTGGATTTTCATCAAACTTGGCACAGAGGTTCTTTGGTGCACTAGAATTCACATAGGCGGGGTTTTGAAACTTTTAAAAAATCCAAAAAGCTTAAAATTCAAATTTTTTGTCTAAAAAAGGCCATTTCTTTCAACTTTGAGTTTTTCGAGTAATAGAGAAAAGCATTTAAGCATACAAATTGATAAACTTTAACACATTTAAATATGAGTATTTTCCAGCAAAGATGACGATTAACAATGAATTATCAATTTAAGGCTCACTATTTCATTTTAGTATGAAATAAGTTAAACATAATGCAATACCGGGCAACGCCGGGTAATAAGCTAGTATCAAATAAATAAATGAGGAATAAATAAACCCTTCGTTAATATAATATCTTACTGTTATGACATATTTTCATAGTAAAGTTCTGTATGAAGCTTTTTGCGACTTGAAACAGAGGATATATGAAAATAACGGACGAAAGAAACCCACCACACATTATTAAAAAAAAATTATTACTGCACATAGAGCAGAGTTATGTGGGAATCATAGGCGGCTGGTGAACCAAAAAAGTGGGGGGTCAAGAAAAATACGGGAGAGGATCGAAAATAATGTGGGGAGGGGGGAGTTAAGCCCGAACTCCACATGAGCAGAAAACGGAAAGCGTACACAGAAACGGAATTTCTGCTTCAGTTGAGTTTCCGCCGAACAGGTAGTTTTTAGAGCAGAAGAGCAGTGCGGATCCGATGGCGGAATCCCAGAGCGCCATCTGCAGGTGGATTCTATGCATTCAGCATTTTCTTGCGCTTTCAGAGGGAAAAATGGACGGCCAAGACGATGCAATTGCCATTGTCGGGCTACACTTGATTTGTTTGACAGCTGCGTTATTAGAATTAAAAAGAAAAAAAAAACGAAAGCAGCCGGCTTTTTGGGTGAGGACGATGCTCCAAGAAAGAGAACAATTTGGCTTCAAAGCTACGTTGATTAGAGAACTGAGAGCCAACGACCTACCCTACTATTTCGAGTAAGTAGATTAAAAAAAAAATCTAATGACCTCTTTTTAAAAACATTTTCCTAAACACATGTGATATTTAATATATAATGAATATTGTATTACAGCTTCATGAGAATGACACCCGCTGTTTTTGATGAAATCCTAGAGGTTGTGAGGCCTGAAATTGAGAAGAAAAATACGTTTTGGAGAACATGCATCACTGCAGAGGAAAGACTTGCATTAACAATTAGGTACATTTTATCATTTCATACAGTGCATCATGTGCTCTTGCACCCCCTGCCTTTTCTTCTTAACGAAAAATAAATAAATAGTAATAATTTATTAGTAAAAAATATTTTAAGTGATTTTTTTTTGTAAATTATTTTTTGCTAACTTTTTTGTAAAAAAAAAAAAAACTTGTTAGCTAATTTTTTTTGAGCAAAAAAATTTTTTTGTGTAGTTTTTTTTTTTGGTAAAATGGATTTTACAGTGAGAAAAAAATTGTTTAGCTCATTTTTTTAATAAAAAAAATTTGAAGATATTTTTAGTAAAGAATGTATTTTTAGCTCAGATGCACCTCCCTACATATGATTCTGTCCTCATCTTACTAGAATCTTTGGGCTTAAATATCGCCCTTGTTAGTAGCCTTGACAAATAATAATCATGATATAAAATTACAAAACCATCATAGCACATTTTCGCATTTTTAATGCAGTGTACATATACAATACACCAATACATATATAATATTAGACTATCATCAGATGTTTTATATATTCTTCAATTTTTTATATGAAAATTTAAAGAATACCTTTGAAATTTTTGAATCAAATGCGGACACTCCAGTTGGAGTTGAACTCACGTTTGAATGAAATTTGCATTCAGCACAGTTTGTTGACCTAAGAAATTTTTTTTAAAAATCAGATTGACTGCATAACGTTATTCTGCATAGTTACCTGTTCTAATATAAAAAAATTATTTAGGCAAATCCGCTAAAAGTGAATACAGTGTATTAATTTTAACCTTCACAGGAATTGGTTGGTAAACAAGATTAACAAATTGATACAGAACATACCTTTGATATGAAAATTATTGAACCTTAATAACTTGACACACACCTTACTAGATGTATTTTCGAGTTCCCGTACGCTGTCTAGTTGTTGAGGTTCTACGCCCACATGTTCAAATCACCCAATTCCAATTTTTGACTGGGGAATCAACAACGGTCATTTTTAGTTTTTTTTAAATGGTACAAATCCCTTGTAAAGGCTTTACTTATCTATTTTACAATATGGCATAATAGTTGCTAAGCATTTGAAATTACTGCTGATTCACTGGTCCCAGACCAGTAAAACTCGCCTCAGAGCACCATAAAAAAAATGATCAGTGGTCCCTGGGACCACAATTTTTTTGATATAAAAATGTCATCAGTTATTTTATGGTACATTTAACGCAGACCAGAGACCAGTGATGTTACCTGTTGACTAGTATCTATTCATGTTCGTTGTTCAGTAGTTCATAGGACAAATAACATTTTTTGATGAAATCTAACCCTGATATATTGCTAAACAAATTTAGAACTGATTTCGTGGAATCGACAGCTCAGTGGATGCTGGTTAAACCGTTGCAGTTGAGCAGTCCATAAGTTACACGTTAAATGAAAAAGAAAACTCGTCAAGAGCCACAAAGTATGTAATTGAATCAGCTGATTTAATAAATCGAATAGCCGAAAACAAGAAAACTCACCTTTTCCTGAATCAAAGTTGTGTAGGACAAAAGTGATTCATGTAAGCAGCTAACACTGTATTCATTTAAGTGGAGCCGTCAACAGTTTTTCAAGTCCTTTTTGGAGTGTAGCCTGGGAAAACTAGATATAAAGAACACTTTCAAGTAGTACCGCCCAATTTGGAGACTGGGGATGGGGTTATTGTTTACGGAGTGCAAAAACTTTCAAGGCATAAGTTAGTTTCTTGGATTCTGTGGATATATAAAGTGTTTCAATTATTTCATTCAATATTATCTCATTTCAATGTTTTTCATTTTATTTTCAGATTTCTGGCCACAGGGGAAACCTACAGAAGTTTGAACTTCTCATTTAGAATTGGAAGGCAAACTATTCAAAAAATAGTGCCACAAGTGTGTATGGCGATTTGGAAGTGTTTAAAGAATAAATATCTTCCTTTCCCAAAAACGCCAGAGGAGTGGCAAAGAATTGCCTTCAATTTCCAAGAGAAGTGGCAACTTCCACACTGCTGTGGCAGTATTGATGGCAAACATGTATTACGGGAGGCTCCATTTAACTCAGGGTCCATCTACTTCAATTACAAAGGTGTATTCAGCTCGGTATTACTGGCAGTTGCTGATGCAAATTACCGATTTCTGATGGTAGACTATGGTCACTATGGTAGTGAGTCTGATGGGGGAATTTTCAAAAAAACTGCATTTGGCCAATACTTAATAAAAAACAAATTGAAATTCCCTACACCAGATGAGCTACCAGAGTCGAATATAGTCCACCCATACTTTCTTGTGGGAGATGAGGCATTCCCCCTAATGCCAAATTTATTACGCCCATTTCCTAAGAAAACAGCCTTTGCTGGAGAACAAAGGACTTACAACAGAAGAATCTGCAGAGGCAGACGTGTTGTAGAAAATGCTTTCGGGATCTTGGCAGCAAGATTCCGAATATTTAAAAGAGCACTTAACTACAATGATGAAAATGTGAAACGAATGGTATTGGCTGCTTGTGTTTTACACAATTTATTAGTTGAAAAGTCTCCAGCATATTGTCCTGTCACCGAAGACCAATTAGAAGCCCTAATGGGAAAGAAGCGATTGGCATCAGTAAAAAAACTTGGCAGTAACAATTATGGAACTAATGCTAAATTGTTAAGAGAACAATACAAAAGTTACTGCTGCAATGAAGGCGCAGATCACTGGGAGTAATAATGTATATATTTTTTATATCTTTACTGTTTTTATTTTGTATTTGCTTATTTTCATTCTTTGATCATTAAAAAATGTAATAACTATTCTCTCATTTTTTTTTTTTTTTTGGTGTCTACATAAAATGCTGCCCTTTAAGTTATAGACAATTATACTATACAATAAACCATGAACGAAATTATATTAAATTTAAATGAGTGTTTATTCCTTAGAACCAGAAATTGCCCAAAAAATTATCAGTTTGTTCTTGTTAAAAATTATCAGTTTGTTTGTATAACTTGAAAGTTATGAAATAAATAATTAGCATTAAATATTTAGCTAAAAAATATAAGAAGAAATCTAGATATTTAGAAATGAAGCTAATAAAATGTAGTAATCTTAAAACATTTCCATAAATCAAAATTACAAATAATAGTCCAGGATTATAAAACATCCTGAGAATGAACAAAAAGTAAATTGAAGTTGATATTTGTTTATCCACCAAAATGCAGAGTGATCATTCCTTCCATATCCACTTTTGATTTCGTGCATTTGTAACTAAAAAAAAAGCTTATGTTTAATTTGTCTAGAAATCAACTTCCAAAATTAAACATATATCGTTTAAATATAAACACTGAATGAAAAGTCAAGTAGAAGGTACGTACACAACTAACAAATCTACTTTAATTCAAATCTTTAAAATTAAGGATATTATTAGATACCTATTATAATATAAACTTTTATGTTACCAGCAGATTCCTAGGCTTTCATATTCTACATTACTTACTTACAATTCAGAAGAAAATGTATCGAGTAAAATGAGACTTGAAAAAAAGTCAGGATTGACTTTTCAATTTAGTTTTGTAAAAAATCAGATTTTTTATAATATTAATCAAATTTCTTAGATTTAAAAAGATTTTTTGAAATTGAAATTTACTCAACTATATTTGAAAGTAACAGAGTTGTTCAAGTAAGATGCTTAAATTAGATAAAATTATTAAACTCAGATATGCACTTGAATATATTACCTACAACCTTTATTTATGAGTATTTCTCATTAGATATAAAAAAGAATTATTTATATTTTATACAAGTTGTATAATTTTGCATTTATAATTGAAGAATTTTTGATGGAATTTTCGATTTGCTTTTAAGAATAAGTGAAAAAAAACCAAAACATAAAAAACAAAATGTTTTATTGTTTTTTTTTCACATTTCATCTTCTTGTTCTATTTCATATTTGTGCAAGAGAAGCTCTATCTCTCGGACTGCTCTACCGCTTCTTCTTTCACTGAGTCTTCGGAGGCGAGAAATAAGCAGCTCTCCAAATTTCGATAGCATGTCCGCTGGGGCGGCTGTCTCTTCCCCTCTTGTTTTATATGCCAAATATCCACCAATGCTTTTGGTTGTTTCCGCCAAATTCTTTACAAGGTTTTCATTTTCCTCAAATTTTCTTTTTACTTGCTTCTTTGACCTGAAATATTGAAATATTGTCTTAAACAAAGCAACACTGACTACAATAGTATGGCTTGCAATACATTTTATTGTACAACAGCAGGGGTCAGAGTCAAGATTTCCAAAAAATTAAGACATATTATAAAAAAAATTTAGGACAGCAAAATATAAAGTTATCATGGCTTAATTGTAATTTGTAAGCATTAATTTTGCCGAGAATAATTAAAACGTTTCATCTTCTATCTTAAAAACTACAACAGAATGCATTCAATATTTTATTTTTACAGTGACACATTATGAAGTAGAAATAGCTTGATTGTACGATTCAAATTTAGGTTAATTAACACCCTGACGGTTTTGGACATCTTATCACGTTCATTTAACATGTGATTCGGGAACTGCTAAACCGCCAGAGGGTTAAAGCAGATAATTGAAAAGAAAACATTCAATGAATTTTGCTTAATAAATATGCTAATGAATGTTTTTTTACAGAAATAGAAAATCTTTTAATGTATTTTTTGTCTAGTAGGACCAAAAATTTTCTTTTAATTTATCACACCCACATGTATACTTGTTGAATTTATACATTATACTTTATGAAAAATACAGAACAGTAATATTTACATTGACTGCGCTGAAATATTAATGTTCCCCGAAAATAGTAAAGAATTCAAAGTGATTTCTTTGTCGTGACCAGGGTTCGATCACGGGTTATTACGGCCACAACGCCATGTGCTAACCACAGTAGTCTTTATTGATGACCTCAATGAAAACTTTTCCGTGTGTTCAAGTACCAGTTTTCCAGAATTACTGATTTTTGAAATTAATGGTTAAATAATTAATTCGATTATAGAATATCGCATTGTCATCGAGTCTGAGATTGCATATACAATTTGAAACAGATTATATCACAGAAAGGGTGTGAAAACTGAGTAAATAAAAAACAAAACGGTAGCGCGGCAACGGTGTGCAGAAACAAATTCAATCGTTCAGTTGATTTCACTGCTCGTGTTGATACTTTATATTTATTCATTTAATGTAGTTTCATTTTAAAAATAACTTTTTTCTAAAATTTTTGACAAAATAAATAAAATATTTTAACCAATGCATAAGTTAAATTCAGTGGGATTTTTCTTCTAAGAACTATCATATAGAGGTCCATTCCAATGATCAGTTCATGTGTCAGGGTTCGAATTTACTGCTGGTCCATTGGTTCCAGACCAGGGTTGGCAAAGGTGGGCCCAGCCCAGAAAAACCCGCCTGGGTTTTTCTGGGCGGGTCCACCAACAAAAACCCACCCGGGTTTTTGTCAAAAGTGGGTTTTTGTTAATTTCTAAGTTATCAACAAACATAGTCAATAATAATATCTCATCTAAATTATACATAAAAAATAAGTAAGAAATCAGGTTTATTTGAGATTATTTTTTTTAGAGTAATTATTTTATTTTATAAAATAATTATTATTTCTTCAATTCTCAAGTCATCGTCCAGAAAATTTTCCTAGCTATGATACTACTTTTTGTTGCAAAATACTTATTATTTATTTTTTTTTAATTGCAAATTTCAAATTTTTCAAATAAATTGAAAATGAACCATTGATTAACTTCTTGTAGATGGAAAAAATTGCTTATATAATGTTTTATGATAATTTTGATTCAACACAGCAGTCAATGACAAAATACTGCAATTTTTGCTTTTATTCTGAAGCAAGAAAATAGTTTTGCTCTTCATTTCTTCTACCCCTACTGCATTTAGTATATGATGATTTTCAAGTGCTATATTTGTAGAGGTACCATACCACTGACTTTCAGCACTAAACCCACTAAATCAAAGAAATTTAAGAAAAAAAAAAAGAAAAGAAAAAGCGTCCCCACGCAGTTTATTACTGCTAAAATATTATGACAAGCATTTATTAACAAATTTATAATTCTTGAAAGTTCTAATGTTAACCTAGTTTTTTCTTAGAATTATTTTTAAAAAAAATTAATTAAGAGTCCCCACTCTCCCCCCTCCCCATCTGAAATTAATCAGTTTTTGTTTTGAAAAAGAGAAGGGGGGGGGACACTCCTCTTTTCTCAGAAACACACCTATCAGTGAGATATGCCTTATAAAAAACATGCAGCAAATGACATGACTAGATATTGAAGCAGGCTACTTAACGAGAAAAGATGATAATTTCTATTAATAAACAAGTGCAAATGGTTTTAATTTTTTAATGGTATAAATTTTAAGTTTTTGAAACTTTCACCCCTTAAATATTCCTGAATTTATAGGAAAGCACATTTGCAACAGTTCTTCTATTTTGTAAAAGACAAGTGATAAAAGTTCATAGCTGAAACCATTGTCCAAAGCATCTTAAATATAGACATTAAATATTACAATTCGGTTGATGATATTAATTGATATTGTTAATAATATTAATTATTAATTGATTGACATTGATTAAATGCAATTCAGAACCTTAACTTAATAAACATATTGTTATTTGAATGAATACATACATTATATATCAATACCCGCATAAGAAATAAAATTTCAACATGCAAAACCCGGGTGGGTTGGGTTTTTGTAGAAAAACCCGGGTTTTTGCCAACCCTGTTCCAGACCAGTAAAACTCGCCTCGAATCACCATAAAAATAATTAACAATCCAAGGACCACCATTTTTTTTAAGAAAAAAACTGTGGTTAATGATTGAAGGTGGACCAGTGATGTTGTCTGTTAACCAGTATATATTCCTGTTCACTGGTCGAGAAGACCAGTTAAATTTAGTAATGATTTCTAACCCTGTACCGCTATATGCCAATCATTTTTTAAAAAACAATTGGTACTCAGTACTCGGCCAAATTGCTACTTGGTGCATCCCCAATGAACACAGACACATTCGTAAAAATCTGTATTTTTTAAGCAATTTAATGCTTCAGAAATAAAAAAAAGAACCAAATTGCGGACATTGGAAAAGACAGCTCAAAATTTTGTGGAAACGGCAATTCAAAATTTTCGGAAAAGGCAGCCTAACATTTTCGGATCAAACACCCCTGGAGTCAACTCCTAAAGAAGTAAAAAGCGATTTTTTTTTGGTAAAACTTCATAAAGGGCAAAAAAGCGGGAGAGGAAAAAAAAACTTGGAATAAGCGAAATGTTAAAAAAAAAATTTTCTTTCAGTCTGAGTACTGGCAGATGCACAAATGTTCCACATTCGCTAATCGCTAACGATAGGGAAGGTGAATATGTGTGAGAAAATGAAAATCGATCGACCTGTGCATGCAACAGACAACTCCGACCATTGCAACAAGGATCGGAACAAAAACAGTAGCTGAAGCTGTAGTTGGGCAAATGCCATCCTTTGAATGTTTTTTTTGGGAGAGGGGGAGGGGGATTTTCCTTAAACTATAGTGAATACCCGAATCTTTTTTTTTCTTCAAACTACAGCATAGTCAGTAGTTACATTTCATATAAGGTTCTCGCTCACTTATTTTCTAGTAAAAATTAAGCAACTTTTTTGTGTCATATGATAGGGACCCTAATAAGACCCTAATGCAAACAAGAAATCTCTAAGAACGAGACTACTTAAATTCGATCATTCATCCCTATTCATAGGAATAATTCAATTTTTCTGCAGAGTGATTTTCTCTTTAGTGAAAGCTAATCACTCATTAGACAAGGAAGAGTTTCTATACTAAAGGTCAAGCTTTACGGTCGCCACTCGCCACGTGGCGACCTAGTTTTCAAAAGTGGCGAACCCAAAAAATTTCAACAGTCGCCACCTTTTTTTTTTGCTATTTTTATTTTAGATTCCAAGAAAAGAAATCCACACCAGTCCAGAGATGCATCAGTACAATAAGGCTCCCGAAAGAAATGGGAGAAGACGATGTATTGTTTAGAATTGCCCTTCATCAAACAAAGGGGAAAAACTGGGGAAGAAGTTTGTCTGGAGTTGCTGTGGGTAGGTGGAAACAGGTTTCCATTTCTCCCCATGCTGGGGGGAGAGCAGGCTCCTATTTCCTCCAACAAAGAACCCCTTGCTTGACACAATTTTCTAGGAAAGAAGTTGCGTGTGTGTGGGGGGGGGGGGGGATCGGGGAAGATCGTTTTTTGACCGGAAATACGAGTGGACATTGGACCTCGGAGTAAAAAATAACTATTGCTTTACTGAAAGAGAAAGTTAGCAATTATAATGTCCAATTCTTTTCATAGAAACAGACTGCAATGTTTTACCAATCCAAATATCTCAATTCTATCTGCATCTGACACGTTTTTTACAATACAAAAAGGAAGTACCGCATTTTCGCTTAGATAAGCTGCGGCTTAAACACTTATAAGTGTTTAAAAGCGGAATTTTAACTCCTGCGGCTTATACGATGTAAAAGTTTTTTTTTTTTTTTCAAAGTTCATGTTATGTTTAGTTATTGCTTAAAAACAAAACAAATTAGAGTCTGACATCGAAAATCAGAAAATCAGAACTGCAACGCCCTTGAAAAAATCTATTTTGAAAATGGTGATAGCATTTCTGCTTATTTAGATGTTATTTTATTCTCCTAGATCCGATAAGGAAGTGGAATAAATTAAGAAAAAAAAAAACATCAACCGATAAGGAAGTAGAATAAATTAAGAAAAAAAAAAACATCAACCGATAAGGAAGTGGAATAAATTAAGAAAAAAAAAACATCAACCATAACCAACGTGTCTAATAAAGGAATCCAAACAAAGAACAAATAATTTAAATTATTTTTTAAGAAAAACATTGCGGTGAGGATAGGAAGTAGGGTTGCAGTAAAAACCAACTGGAGCAGAACAGGGTTACTATAAAGTGCAGTTATCGCCAAAATGTTGCAACGTTTTATTTATTTATAATATTGAAACACTGTTTTCAAATCAATGTTACTAATTCTTTGTCATTGTTTTTGAACGATGTCAATTCCAGTATACAGCGTAGGTGTAGGTTCTCGCAGATTGAATTTTTGACAAAGTTTTATGCGGCTTATACGCCGATGCGGCGTATCTGATGAAACGCATTTTTTTTCTCCCGAATTTTGCGAATACGGTAATCAGAAAATATCTTGATATATACAATTTAGTATATTTGAATGCATTAATAAAACCAAAGCTTTTTTTTTTTTCAAAGAGGTTTTTGTTCTAAGCAGATACTCTTGCAACACCAGGTGCACAATCAGGGTGAAAATTTTAAAGTTAACCCTTTGAAGCAGAAATGGGACACCGGTGTCCCAGAAAACGAAACACTGATTTCAGATGAATATTTTACCTTTTACGAAGAAAGGAACATCGCTGTCCTATGCTGCATTACATAACCAGAAAATTCTTAACATGCTAAGGATAATATTTTCCCCTTATTTTGATTTAAATTAGTACAAAATAATTGACAAAGTATGATGAAAACGTTGATAAAAATTCTGCGTTAAAGGGTTAAACACAGAGCTAATGTTAAAATTACAATCCATATAACAGGGAAAAGTAGCTTAGTTTAATAGATTAGTAATAAGTTGTTTGGTGGTCCTTAGTCCAATATCACTACCCAAGGAATAACGTTATAAAATCCTTGTTGCACCCATGTTACTATAAATTTAGTATATAATGCAATAATTGAAATTTCATAAAATAAATTTCTGGAAAAGAATTATTTGGTTTTTCACTTTACAAATTGCAACCCTTTGAAAGGATAAAAAAATCTGCTGCTCTTCTTGCATCTAATCAATGCTTTCAAGGTCTTTTCTGTACTCTTAACTGATTAAATGAATTTTATAAAGAGAAAAATTAGGGGGATATATCAAATATATGAGGGAAAATTTATTTAAAGGAAAAATATTTTTGACCTACATTCCTGCTTACAATACATTGAAGAATTAATTTGAAACATTGCTATTTTCGCAAACTAATGATTAATTGAAAATTTCAATTGTTCATCAATAAGCTATGTTTTTAATATAATTGCAATTTAAAAATGTATTGAACAATATATGGTTGAATACTATGAAGTTTTGCTACTTCCTCAACTTTTTGACTGAAATAGTTATTTTATAATTTAGCTATTCAAAATTATTGTTTGAATCATTAATATAGTTACAGATAGTGAAAAATCAAAGCTGTTGAATTTTATCATTTTGAAACATGCTCAACAGTGTACATTTCTCAAATTAATTTTCAGAGCATTTGTATTTATAAAACTGTTATGCATATATTTTTTTAATTACTAATAACTTTTTTTGAAGTATTGAGATGTGTAAAAGTAGATTGATTCCTAGAGGCCACAGTCAGTGGTACTTTAGAACTCGTAACTAATTACCTTGGAAGTTCTAGGTACGAAATACTTCTTGTAACTCCATGATTGATATAATTTATATTTTTTGTTAGCATTACTTTAGTATTAGCACCTTTATAATGTTTGATAGTTCCCATCAAGAATTTTAAATAAAACATACTTAAAACATTTAAAGAGACAAATTTATATTCCCCCCCCCCCTATTCTCGTACTAGAGTGGTATTTTCAAAACTCGGTAAAACTGGTGGCCACCAAGTTTTTTGAGTCTAGTGGCCACTGGCCACTTGAAAATTTTCCAAATCTTGAGGTCTATTCTATACTAAAAGTATTATTAGGATAGTTGCGTAAGATGAATGTGTCCCGTTCTGCACAAAAAAAGTTAACAAAAACTACAGGCTGATGCACCGTAATTCTACTACAAAATTTAAGCAGTGGTAAGTTATTCAAAATATATGCTTCATAATACGAACATAGTACAAATGAGTTTTACCTAGTTGTTGAAGCAGGCGGAGTTTGCTGGAATAGTTGCTGGACGGGTTGCTGAACGGGGCTACTTGCTTCTGCATCTGAATCGAAAACCTCTTGGAAACTTTCACCTCCTTCTTCAGTGAATATACTGAAATGCAAAATTAACTTCAATGCGTTATCTTTTATAAATAGGAAACAGTCAGGGTTCCCATTCCAAAGCACACTATCAAGATTTATACTTTGTGCCTGTGGATACCAGTGACAAATAGACAAATATAAAAGATATATATTTTAATAAAATTAAATAAAAAACTTAGGATTGCAACCTAGGATAAACATATTTTGAGCAAGAATGCAAAAGTTAAACCGAATGCAGACAGCTAACCTTAAACAAACCACTTGAGAACTTTGTAGGGTAAAATGTAGGGATTTTTCAATAATTAAAAATATGCAAATATATATATATAATGCAATCATTTACAATTAATATATTTATAAAATATGATTGAATTCTATGTATAAGTTTTTAAAAAGTTATAATACCAAATCAGTATAAAAATTAACTAAGAATGTGCAAATGTAATTAACTTTTTAAGATCGCATATTGGTGTAGGGGAACTTACCTTTGGTCAGGAATTATATTTTAAACAATGCATAAGTTAAATTCGGTGAGATTTTTGTTCTAAGAACTATAATAAAGAGGTCCATTCCAATGATCAGTTCATATGTCAGGGTTCGAATTTACTGCCGGTCCATTGGTTCCAGACCAGTAAAACTCGCCTCGAATCACTATAAAAATAATAAGCAATCCAAGGACCACCGTTTTTTTAAGAAAAAAAATGTGGTTTATGATTTAAGGTGGACCAGTGATGTTGTCTGTTAACCAGTATATATTCCTGTTCACTGGTCCAGAAGATCAATAAAATTTTGTAATGATTTTTAACCCTGTACCGCTGTATGTCAATGATTTTTTTAAAAAACAATTGGTACTTGGTACTCGACCGAGTAGTGAAAGGCCGAGTACTCGGTACTCGGCCAAAGTGCTACTCGTTGCATCCCTAGTAAAATGTATAAAAGCTGATAAATACATAACAGTACATTACTTACATCTGATGATAATCAGCAAGATTAGTTGTTGATTGGCTACACCCTTCAAAAGTGCTTGCACTATCATCGATATCCTCATCGACATTCATGTTGTGAGTAGTGCTAGAAATACACAAAAAGATGAAAAAAATAAATTTCATAAACTCGGCTCATTAATTCCCTTAAATATTATACTTAGGTTACAATGTTAGTAGAAATAAGTGATTGCAAGTCTCAGACGACTAGATTGCTAACCGTAAGTGCTAAATGGGATGTAAAAGCTTCTGTTCACATAAAAGTTCGAAAAAGACAAATTTGCAAAACTTACTTTCAATTTCAATCAATTTTATTTTATTTATTTATTTTTTTTTTTTTTTGATATTCTACAAATAAGCTAAGCATTATGCTTGCTGAGCTAAATAGCAGTGCATATGAGCAATGCATTTAATTAAAAAAAAAACATTATACTGATTCATTAAAAATGGAACCTAGTTAATTCATTTTGAAACCTCATAACCTTGAAATCACAAGCGTTTGATGCGATTCGAAGGGTAAAATGTTATTTCTTAAAATAGTTATAAAAAATGAATGCTGTCCACGAATTGTAGTCTGAAGGCAAACGCAATGAAAGACGAAACTGTCCAAACGTTAACTAAATACGATTATCATAGGTTGAACTATAAAAAAATCACTTAACAATTTCGTAATGCTTGCATATATGCATGGCGACACCTGTTCAAATTGTCATTTGATATGCATATCAAATCTATATTTATTGATATCTGAGATGAGATAGTTGCTTTCCAAAGATAAATTGAGCCTCGAAACTGTAGCTTATATTTTTATTAAACGATCGGCCATTCGAAGAAACATTTTTTGAGCGACAGTTAAAGAAATTCCATGTAATTCTTAATTTAAAATACTAGTACAAATTTATGGTTCCATTTGGTTTTACACACCATACGATATATTTGTTTCACTTAGTTTAGCAAAATAAAAATATCAAATAGATTTTTGTTTTATAACTCATGGTTCTCAATATTTCCTGCAATAAAATTTTTTGAAATAAATCAATAAATTTTCTTTAAAAGTTATATTTTAAAAATCACTCTTGTTTTGCTTTCTCTCTCGCCCTCCCCGCAAACCTCCTTTTGGACACCGTGTTTGAGCACCCAGATTTTCAAAACTTGGCGCCACTGGAAATTGGTACGACAAATTTTTGCACCACAACTTAAAATGCAATGATTTGAAAATTTAAAATATTTTTGCAACCTTTTGCTTTTTTCCCTGAGGTAGATCTTCACAACTAGTACTGGATACCGAGTACCTGAACTAATTTTGGCTGTGAACCAAGTACTCGGCCAGTTGGTCGATTAGGATGAGTACCAAGTACTTAGAGAGTATACGTCACTAATTATAGTAATCATACTTGGTGCTTCATTGTACTTTCATTTTGTTTGTTGAAATAGCCAAGTTTGATGAAATTGGAAATATCCACTTTGGTTTTGCATTGTAGATAAGTAATTAACTCCAATTAATTTCAACATTGCATTGAGCATTTTTCAAATTCAAAGAGTGATGCTTATGGGATTTCTCCGATTTCCAATTTATGAAGTGTGCTTGCTGAGGTAGGTGTTGTACAGGTAAAACAAATTAGGACACTATAATTCATTTCTCATTCTGTATGGCACTTTTTCTCAACACTTTGGCAAGTTACTCACTTTAATTACAGCACTTTAGTGCGTACTTCTTAGGGCCGTGGTGGCCCGATCGGTAAGGCATCGGACTCGTGTCCGGAGGGACCCGGGTTCGATCCCAGACGATCAAAGATCCACCGTCTTGATTAATGTTGGCTGGGAGACGTTAAAAATGTCGTGGACACAAAGTCCTCCAAGTGAAACAATACCTATGGGGGTGCTGGGCCAAGGGTTTGCTCGACCCTAGGTTCTGGTTCAAAATTAAGAACAGAGCGCTCTTCAGGGCCATATCCTGGCTAAACCACGAAGCTGTGGTAGGTACGGGGGACCCTGGAGTGTGAAATGAAATGAAGTGAAATGCATACTTCTTAAAAATCTATATCTTTAAATGACGTATCAAAATATAAAGGAAACCGTCTTACAAGACACCAACATTTTATACTATGATGGTTGGCTTTAGCTTTTTGACTACTTAAATTAGCTCTTCAAGGTTTCTATCTCAAAATGTAACTTAAAATTTAAAAAAATATAAGAAAGGATGCACTTCCAAACAAAAATATATTATTATTGATCAGTTTCATACATGCCAAAACAAAGGCAGCTTTCAATAGGGGAAATATAACTGTCAATATGAAGTAAGCAAACATATCTTTAAAAAATTAAATAAATAAAAGAACTAACCTGGTATTTTCATAAGTGACGGGACGTAAGATACTGTCCAAGATGTTTTATAGGGACCATTGGGGTACATAGATTTCTAAAGCTACCCCTTCCGGTCCCCATATTCTCGTTGACTCTTTTTCTTTCTTTGTTATATCTGTCCCTTTGGACCTTCCACTTTTTAGCTGCCTCTTTTGCTGCAAAAATAAATACATACGATAATGTCTTCCGCTGAAACGGAACAAGTCATAACATTACGACAAATGTGAGTTTTTCAAAAATATTCTACTAACCGGTTGGTAGGCCGAATTTTGCTCCAATTGTTGTCCATATCGCTGTCTTGAGAACAACACTTTTATATTCTTTATTTTTCTTGTCATACAAACAAGGATAATTGCGAACCTCTTCGATGAAAACTTCTAGATTGCACTTTGATGCCATGCTTTCAACGACAAGTACGGGCGCCGCCATTGCTAATCCTTCAGAATTTGAAGACGAGCTCCTATTGGCTACTTAAGGTATGCTCTTGGTATCACAAAAAAAAAAAAAAATAAAACGGATTTACGACATCATGCTATATAGTAATATGTCGTTCCTGCGATGACGCTGCGATATCGTTTGCGCGATGAAAAAACTGGGTGAAATTTTAAAAATTTGAATATTTTTTATATAAACAAGATTATTTTGAATATTTATTGAATCTCATTCATAACATAACGGTACAGCAATTAAATATTACTATATTTAAGCAATAACGTAAAATGTCGTTTTTGCTATATCGCGGCGATGACGCGTTACGCAGTAGAAGCGATATACGATATCCGGAAGAATTAGCGATATAGGACTATGACGCATAGATGACGCTATGATATAGTGTGCTACTAGGGTTAAACTATTTTTTTTTTATTATTTCAGAAATCAAAATCCCATGGTCTAATATGTGCGCCCATGAAATTTGACAATATTTCGCCCAGTACTTCGCGCGCAAGGGGGATCTAAACACCCCACGTTAATTTATAACCACCCTGTACATTCAAATTAATTTTTAAAGCCTCTATTTTATTGTACAGGAGTAGCGCTACATATGAAATGAAACACTGTGATTTCTTTCTATGTTATGTATTTTTATCAAAAGAGACAAAACTTTAAAAGATAGAATTAAATATTTCTATATGTACGCAAAGTTTAAACTTTTAATTATTCTTACTTTAAATTTTAAAGCTTTTCCGTTTCAATATCATTTCAATAAGTTTTTACGTAAATGATACAGTTATTAAATATTTCACCAATATTATATACACGATAATTGATTTACAAAAAAAAGAAAGAAAAAAGAAAAAAAATAAGTTCAGATAAACTTTTTTTTTCAAATTAATACATATTTTATTAGAATTTTATGAATTTAAACTTCATTACAAAGTAACACATTTTCTTATTTCTAATTTTGCAATAATATAAAGCAAAATTTTGCTCTGAAATTCTTTTTTTTTAAAGAATAATACGCATGTAATTTTTCTAACATACAAGTTAAAGATGAAAATATTAAAACAGGACCAGTGTGTTAAAAATAATAATAATAATAATAATAAACTTATACTCAAATAATCAATTAAAAATTTTATATAACTCCAAAAAACAAAGGTACATATTTTCTGAAGATTCAAATCAGCAGCTTAAATATATTTTTAAGAGTTATGTTAAAGTTAATCACTTTTTTAAAAACAAATGTGTAAACTTATACTTAAATAATCAACTTGAAATTTTACTTTAGTTCCAAAAAATTAAGATACACATTCTTAAAAGTAGCAAA
This sequence comes from Uloborus plumipes, assembly GCA_038373865.1. NCBI lineage: Eukaryota > Metazoa > Arthropoda > Arachnida > Araneae > Uloboridae > Uloborus > Uloborus plumipes. Next base: position 53,874 of record JAXGGA010002541.1, read on the forward strand.
TTATCATTTTAAATACATTACGAGTCATGCTAAACACATTCACTTTTTTAAAAACAAATTAATAAACTAATTCTTAAACAATCACCTCGAAATTCAACTTCATTTGAAAAAATAAAGATACATTCTTAGATACAAAAGGTTATATTTATGAGTTATTCCAGCCAAAATGGTACAAATCATGTCTGAAATTGTCGAGTTACGTTTATCAAATGAAGTAATTTTCGCCAACTAATCGTTGTTTTAAAAATTATTCTCTGTTTATTTGTGCATAATAAAATGTAAATGGCTTGTATATGAGTCATTCATTAAGGGTTTTGAATAGTTTGACCACTTTGTGTAACAGAGGAGACAAATGAGGTTTGAAAAATATCTTTCTAATCGTAAAGAAAAGTTAATTACAGAACAAGTATAAAATGGACTAAACATCCTAAAACTAATTCCGGCTGCAATTTCAAGAAAAAATATTTTTTGCACCATTAATGCGACTGTAACAGAGTGGACATCTCACAGTGCAAATTAACTATCATCAGCAAAGAATTTTTGGCTTATCACATTGAATGCAATTGCTTATGTTATTTCTGAAAGGCTTGTAACAGAGTGGACAGTTTGAAACATAAAAATCAGCAGACAGGGTGTCAGACAGGGTTGGCAAGTTTTTGACAGTCGGAGGTTTTATTCGGTTTTAACTGTGGTTTTTACCGTCAAAACCCCTTTTGTCAAAAACCCCTTTTTGACATGGTTTTTGACACAATTGTCAAAAACCTAAATTTCTGCCCAAAACATGTTTAAATTTGATATTGATAATCAAAATACATTTTCAAATGAATTTTACAATTTCTGATTTCAGACACTGAAGTAAACTTTTGGAGTTTTAAGTCATTAAAATAAAGTATAATAAGCAATCCTAAACATAATTGAAGGGCTCGGGAGTAAATAATGGTAACTAGCAGTTAAAAAATAATCAAACATACGGCTTTTGAATATGGCTTTATTGCTTCGAGAAATTACTGTAACAGGTTTTTTATTTTAAAAATGAAGTGGGTACATTAATTAAGTGCTGTGTGTCTTGGGTATATACTTAATAAATTTTTACAAGTGATTTTTTTTAATTTTAATTTGAAATAGTCTGATTTTTAGAATTTGTCAGATACCATTATTTACTCCCCCCCCCCCCCGATTTGTGCACTGAGTACTAATTAATTTAGTTTTGCTTTTACTCAAAACAAAAAAAAAATCACTTTAAATTCTGATGTAAAGATTTTTAGATTGATAAAATAGCTAATTAATAGTTATTAAAACATTTAAGCAAAACTACTTTAAAAACTGGATTTAACTTGTAATACTTTTAACTTTTTTCATGACATAACAAGTTAATTTAAAAGAATGTGAATTAATTTTCATTAAATTTATTAATTTAATATTTACTGAACTGGATTGATAAGATAACTAATTGATAGTTATATGAATATTTAAACAAAACTACTTTAAAAGCTGGATTTAAGTTTTAATATTTAACTTTTTCCACGGCAAAACAAGTTAGTTTAAAAGAATGAGAAATAATTTTGATTATATTTATTAATTTAATGTTTATTAAATTGATTGATAAGATGTATAAATATTTATTTAATATTTTTCAGGATGAGAAACCTTATATGTTTATAAAAAATCTCAATAACCACTGTATTTGAGTTTTAGACAGGTTTTTGACGTTTTCGACATTTTGACAGGTTTTCGACAGATTTTCGACATGTCATGTCAAAAACTGGTTTTTGACGTCAAAAACCCAACCCTGGCACAGAGTGATAAAATATATCAAGAGAAATGTTAGAAATTATCATACCATTTTGCTCATCATCAGTAATATCATCTATTGAAACTTTTCCTCGGTTTGTTGGAGCTTTCCTTGAAGGACCAGCCTTTTGCAGATGCGAAGGAAAATTAAATACTGAGGGAACTGCAGTTGATTCTAACCAAGTACCTCCAAATTTTCTTGTGTTAAAACTATCAGGTGTAAAGTGCTTTGAGCACAATTTAGAATGATCTGTTGCTTTAAAATCCTTTCTTCGTAATTGAACCTCCCACAGCTTTCTGCGATCAGGATCTTTTGGGAAACTGCAAATTAACAATATTAACTGTATTATAAAAAAATACTTGTACAACTAAGGGATAGCATTTAAAAACATTAATCAAAGTAATGCAATAACACTTCAGAAATTCAAAAAAAAAAAAAAAATCAAGAAACTGAATCCATAACTAAAACTAAGAAATAAAAATAATCTAATGCTACATATCAGTTAAATGCAAACATATTCAGGAAAAATGATTTTTTCAGCATATGTAATGCATTATGTCAAGAAAAAAACAAATATACTTCAGCATTTGATTCAATCTGCTACAAAAAAAATTGGGCAGTAAAAGTGTCTCATACAAAGAAATGAATTGATTTTTTTTGTCGAAAATATTAGGTTAACCAGCAAGTAACTAAATAGATTTTGCCCTCATTTATATTTAAAGCGCAGACTTGCTCGAAATACAGCGAAGCCGTAGGAATACGTATTAAATCGACGAGGTTTTTCGGAGAGCGTCTAGTAGTCACGTGACAGTTATCCTTGGCCCTCTCAGGGTTGCCATTGCTCTATCCACCCCTGTTATTTATCGATGACGCCATCTTTTGGAAGTAAAAGTAGAATGAAAAGTGTAGAAAAATTAAATAGGCCTAACATCAACATAATGAATGTTGGTAATTGACCCCGGCTTAAAGCTCCAAAATTCTCGGAACGGGGGGGGGGCAACAAATGTGTACTCTATAAAATTACACTGCTACAGTATAAACCACGCCCAATTGCATATGAATTCATTTGTTTAGTTTATTTACCACAAGAAAGTTTTGGGACAATGCCAAGCTTCGCCAAATTCACGTGCTGCTAACAATTGCTCAGAGAAAAAATTACCAAAAGGCGATAACTTGCCAAAAAAATACAACACTTAATAGAGAAGACAAATTTTGAAACACGAGCTGGATCCAAAGTGCTAAAACTTAATTTTGATGCGTCGGCTCGTCTATATAGGGGCTTTAGGCATTCCTACCTTCCACGACTATTCCAAAAATCTGGCCAAAAGATTCTTTGAAAGGATCCCCACGGTTGGAAACCCACTACTGGACAGCCTTCCATTCTACGACCCGGCTGATCCAGCTTACCATTGCCGACGCCGTGCCTTGCTGAGATAAAAAACGCACGGCACTTTCCGCGACTCGCCGCGGGTAGGGATTTCTCCTGGCTAGGACTAACACCCCCATAACCTTTGCTACTCCCTTTTTTAGGGCTCCTTACTTTTTAATTCTTTTTTATTATGTATATTTTTCTAGATTTTTGATATTTTTCAAAACTTAAAAACGTTCAGTTTCTTACCTTGTGGGAAAAAGAAGAAAAAAAAAAAAGACTGTACTTCGTACTCTTACATTTCTTTAGGTATCCCTTTTAACTTTTTTAAGTATTCATGATTTTCTTAATTTTTAATTTTTTTTTTTTTGTTTTAAGCTTCTGACAAATGCCAGCTCGTCATTGGTTTACAAAAAAAGGCGAAAGATTAGCACGAGGTTTGAAGGGAAACCAGAGCATAAGCTCATGCTCATTTCGCCCAATTACAGACCTAGGGTCGATTGACAGGTAGGTATCGTCCCGCTACAGTAATCTCCCTACACAGTGGGAAGGGAAAAGTGGTAGGGATTATCTGTCCCTATTCAGGCCCGTTATTTAGGGGGGGGGGGGGTCATTTGCCCCCCCCTCACTTTGAGAAATCAATGTATTTACATATGAGTCGGCGTGGTTTTTTTATGTTTTCCGATGAAATTGCATTATGTTTGGACTACGAGGTGAATTCAGTTGGAGCACAAAAATGTCGGTCCATTTTGTCAAATCTTCAACGTGGGGTAAACTCGCTCTTTTAGACGGACATTTATACCGAATAACCTCCCTAAAAAGGGACGCTAGGCATTAAAAAGCTGTATTATTGAATCTAAAATACAATTACGATGCACAAAATTAATGCATAAAATAAAACAGTACGGTGCTTACGATCTGTAGCCGTAAAAATAGCACTATAACATAGTACTGTACAGTAGCTACAGTAATTATATTTGTAACTTTAAAAAAAAAAAAATCTTTTTGTTGTGTTATCCTGTCAACGCTTGCGTATCAGGTGACCCGTTAGAAGAAAAAAATGCATGTATACTATGCAAAAGAAAAAAAATCAGCACACGAAAATGTTAATTTAATTAATTTTTATTTTATTTTTATTTTTTTAATGGGATATAGTAGCCTCCGCTTATATGAATAACGTTTGTTCTAAATAAGTTTAGATTCAAAATAGCGGCTGACCCAACAAAGCGGCTAATTCAATAAAGCTGGATTAAATTGTCTTTCACATTTTGCTTCATTAAAGCGGCTAACGTTGTGTGTTTTTTTATTTACAAGTATTTTTTGCTGATTAAGTTACTATGTATATTAACCTATACTATTATGTATTCAACCATGCGTAAAAACCCTTCCCCCTCTTCCAAAACAAAATGTTTCAGCTTTTTTGTAACATTGAAATCAAACCAGGATAATGTAGCGTCTCCCTGGAAAGTAAACATTTGGAAAGAGATTCAGTTCCGGTCCTTTTCGACTCCATGCTAATCCCTAAAATTTTCCCTGCCGTCAAAGAAATACCTGCGATTAATATACAGTTAAGTGGTCTCACCTCTCCTGCAGCGAAGTCACGCCTTCTTCTTTGTTGACGGATTGGATGGCGATTTGACCAGGTGGCGAATTATCCGTAGAGTCCCTTATCACAAGCGGCGCTGGCGCGCTTTGTGGATTTTCAGTTAAGTCAGTTGATCTAGCATTTTATTTATAACTTTTCAATTGCCCTCCCACCTGACTTTGAATAATCAGGGTATTTACATATAAATGGGCGTGATTTTTTATGTTTTCCGATGAAATTGCATTGTGTTTGGACCCTTTGGCCCCCCCCCCCCCTGGAAAAACTTGAAATGATGGCCCTGCTCAAAACCCTGAAAATGAGCACATTTCACTCGAAATTTGAAACTTATCTGAAGGTGATGGAATTTTTTTACTACACAGTCCAGTCACATTAATGTGACCACCTATCAAAAGCCTGAAAAACCACCTTTTGCAGAGCGGACTGCTGCGAGACGTGCAGGAAGAGATTTATTTAGGGCCCTGAAGGTGTTCACTGGTAGTTTGAGCCATGCCGACTCCAATGCTGTGGCCAGCTGGGCTAGATTACGCGGATGAGGATCCATGGAGCGAATAACCCGATCGAGATGGTCCTACATATTCTCGATTCTGTCTGAATCAGGAGAGTTTGCTGGCCAGGGAAGAAGGGTAAACTCATTCTGGTGCTCTTCGAACCACGCACGTACACTGGCAGCTGTATGGCACTTCGCATTGTCCTGCTGGTAGATGCCATCATCCTGAGGAAAAACAATGCACATATAGGGGTGGACATGGTCCGCAAAGACAGATGCGTACTTGTATTAATTCATCGTGCCTTCCACAATGATGAGTGAGCCCAGAGAATGCCAGGAAAACATTCCCCAGCCCATAATGCTCCCGTCTCCAGCTTGGACCGTTCCGGCAATGGTTGAGGGTGTTTGGTTTCAGAGGTTTCACGCCTTATACGCCAACGTCCATCTGCCCGATGGAGCATAAAACGTGATTCATCAGTAAATGCTACCTGTTGTCACTCAATAAACGTCCAGCTGCGGTACTGGCGTGCAAATTCCAGGGTTCGTCGTCGATGGACAGTAGTCAGCATAGCTGCATGAACCAGTCTTGTGCTTCGGGAGCCCAGACGCAGCAACGTCCGCTAAATAGTAGTTTGGGAGATGATGTTGGTAGCCCTTGGTTCATCTGGGGGTCAGTTGCTCAACGGTAGCCCGTCTATCAACCCGAACGCATCTCCGCAGCCGTCGTTCGCCTCTGTCATCTATGGCTCCTGGTGCACCACATTTTCCACGTCGCTGATTTTTGACAGTCCCATTTTGCCATGCACGGTACACTTTTACCACGATGGCAAGCGAACAGCTCAAAAACTCAGCCATTTTGGAAATGCTTCCACCCTTGGCCCGAAAGCCAATGATTATGCCCTTTTGGACGTCGGATAAATCGCCCCGTTTTTGCATTACGCCAATGATAGAAATGGTTTCCAAAGCCCTCACACACCCTTTATACACCCTCAACTGCATTGTGCTACCAAGTGCCTTTTGTGATTGGTAATTTGACGTCGACGTCGAAAGTACGTGGTGGTCACATTAATGTGACTGGACTGTGTATTTTTTCTGTAATCAGCACATAAAATACTGTTGAAACCAGTAGTTAAATATGCAACAATTTTTTCACCGCAGACCTGTGTAATTTATGAAGTACGAACTTTCTAGAAAAGATTTGGTACTTTTAAAACAAATATAATGGTTTGTTAATATAGTGTTGCATGCGTGTACGTCAGCGTAAGGGCGCGAACTGTATGAATCAATTTTAAATGCAAGAAAATTGCTAATTTTTCAAAAATTGAAATATTTTTGCCTAAATATATATGAAAACTTTGCCATGAGTTTAGTTAATAGACCCCGCACCAAATATTGCATTTTATGAATATTTTTTCTAATTCCAGCTAGTTCAATGGCAGCAGTTCAGTTTATTTTCCCAGAATAATTGCGAACTGTGATTTCTTCTAAGATTACGTATGATTGGTTATCGTACTAATCACACAATCATTTCCACGACGAAGAAGATGGGTTAGCAGTGCCATTGAAGATTTTAAGGGAAGGTAGTCAGGTAGCCATTTCGAAAAGCGTGTTCTGAGGTATGAATAAAATGTGTTGACTGTTTTTGATAGCTTATGTTATGTACATTTCAGATTCGATTGATGCCACTTTGCCAGAGTTGAGCATTTTGAGTAATTCAAGATGGCGACCAAGATGGCGCCCAAAACATTGAAAATTTTGTTCTGAAGCGATATTAACTTGTAATATATTCTTATTCACTCGAATCGGGTTGTTGTGAGCCTTCTGCGTACCCAAGGCCGTCCTAAGACATGATGGCACTAGGTTGCGTATATTCTATACCCCCCCCCCGCCGCAACCAGCGTAAGAGAGGAAAGCTAATGTTTTAGAATTTAAAAAATTATTTTTCAAAAAAAGAAAAAAAGTAATCATAATAATGTGTCAGAAAATAAATATCAATTCAGCAAAAATTAAATTTATTTAGTTTGAGGCACCCTATCATATCTTAGCGCCCGCGTATATCTTATCCCTCGCCCATTTCTTCGGACGGCCGGCCCAGTGCGGACGCAACAATACGTCCACTGTAACAGATGGTTCACTTCACCCGAATCAATAATTTCTTGCATTTATTTAAATTATTTACTGATTTTTTAATAAAAATTATTCATTAATTAATATTTTCAATTTAAATTAGTTTTTTATTTCTTTATTATTATTATTTATTTAATTATTTTGTGTGTGTGAGTGTGCTTGGAATGTCTGGAAGAGAAAAAAAGCGATTCTGTTCTACACATAATTAGTACTTTTAGAAAAATTAATAATAAATAAAAAAAGAAATAAAAAAAGAATAAATAAATAATATTTAAAAAAATAAATAAATATTAAAAATAAATAAGTATTAAAAAATAATAATGTTTAAAAAAAATAAATAAAATAAAAAAGAGGTAAAAATAAAAAGCACCAAGAGGGTTGTGAAACATTTGGGTGGGGGGGGGGGGGGAATTTGCGCCATTGAGCTTGGGGGGGATGGGCACCCCTCATTTCTTGTATAGTGCCGACTAAGGCTACTATATTATTTTGATGTTTTTGTATATAGTGTTTCGTATACAGTGTTCTACACTGCCACCGGACCTATGTCTCAACTTATACCTCAAAGACTGATATAGACCGTGCCTTTAAAAGAAATCAGCCCAAAGAAGGTCGTCCGTTGTAAAATAAGAGCTCGGAACCAGATTACCTTAATTTCAGAAGGAACTGCCTCATCTGCAGAGAAGAGTGCATAGATCGCGATCCAAAAAATCCATGTCGCTACAACTCTTACTTTCTTGTGAGGACAGTCGAGTTTAAGACAGGACTTTCAGAAGTGTGCAACAGCAGAAATGACAAACTGGGAGGACAACCCCCCACCCGATTGTACAAATGATAGGTTTGATTGCAGGGAACCCTAATAAATTCTTATGAGTACGTAATAATAAATTCTTGTGAGGGCTTTCCCCGAAATTATAGGCTTGTTCAAAAAGAACAAATTAAATGCTAGACGACAAAAAACCCCAAGCCAATAAAAAAAACATCCTTTGCCGAGTGACTTTTCATTCATAAACTCTCATCTTCTAGATTGAAAAAGGAGCTCTTAATATCTTCGAAACACGTGTTAGCAATTTGAATTGCGACGTTTATGCCTAATAATGTTGTTATTAGATGGATTTACACATTTTAAGCTTTGAAAACCGGTTGTAAATCGAGAAATAATGAAGATATGTGTATTTCAGTGAAGCCAACTTTTACCGCCCCCCCCCCCCGAAACTATTTTTGGGGGTTGTAACATCGACTTCGTATTCTCCGTGCCAATACCTTTCAGAAAAACTAACTCCCATAGTTGTATCGCAAAAAAAACACATTGAAGTTAAAATTTGACCAGTTGCTCCTCCACTACATGTTCACCTGGTATTTAATAGGTACTATGACTACAGCATTTCAGAGAATTGATTTGAAAACAGAGCACGAAGAAGCAGACATTATAAAGATCCAGCAGCAAACATCTGAAGTTAAAAGAAAAGAAAGTGAAACTGTTCATGTTCTGTGCGACGACACTGACGTTTTCGTTTTGCTACTGCATTACAATAATAAACTATGAATGACAAATGAAGTTTTAATGGTATCTTTAAATCCAGGCAGATCATCAGTAGACATCAAACAAACAGTTTCAAAATTCAGGGGCATAATTTCAAGTCGGCCGGCTGCTCATGCTCTGCCTTGCTGTGATCTTGTTGCTCCAGTCTATGGCATAGGAAAGAAAACAATTCTTAAGTGTCTAAAGAATGACAAACAGTTAAGAAAATTTGGTCATAAAGAGGGCTCTGATAGAAGTAACTGAAGTATATACAGCATTTATTGCTTCCTGTTATGGTATTGAAGGTGCTACGGATATGACAGGAGTAAGAATTTCTCTTTGGGCAAAAAGAAAAAAAAATGTCAAGTACAGTTACAAGCTCCTTCATTTTCACCATTACCACCCACTAGTGAGTGCTTTGCCGAAAATGTTAAGCGAGCTCACTTTCAAGCAATTTTGTGGTTATCTGCAACCACGTCACTATTTCTGTCCCCAGATCCCTGAGACATACACACAAGAAGATTTGAAAACAATCTTAAACACAAAATTATTAATGTCAGAGAAAGATCTAGTAAAGAAAAACGAGCGAGTTTTACAAATGCGGATGCAATCCGATTTTTAAATGTGTGAAAAATCGGGACAACGCCGCAGCTGAGAAGCGGCTGATGCGAAAAATATTACACCATATCTTTAGAGTTCGATAACTATGCTGCCATGCTCAGAGCCGAATTCAGTCCCCCCCCCAAATGAGCGGAGCGTTTGGCCCCCAATACATAATATCCGTGTTTGTGTGGTCTTGTTGATTGGAGCCATGTGTAGCTGTCAAAATCCCTCGACGATTACAGGTGCTTATAAAAGGTGACCAACAAAATACCCTCTAAATTGAATCAGGGCCGCCGAGAGGTTAGTCGATAATTGAGGGCCGGGTCCTTGAGAGGGGAGGGGGATAGACATCAGAGTTGTGTAATCTTTATGGAGGGAGTTGCAAGGCGACCAAACTGACAAGGAGCTCTCCTTGGCCCTAGATTGAATTGGGAAAGTATAGGAAGTGCTAATAAGAGTCTTGTTTTCAAGTGTGTTTTGCCTCAAATGAGAATTTGAACTGTCAAATTTTTCTCTACTTCTTCAAAATCTCTCTCGTTTAATAGTTGCAAAATTAAGAAGAAAACACTTTTTTAATTATTTTTCCTTTTTGACATCAGGGGAAAAAAAAAGATTTTTTTCCCCTCCCTCTCTCTCTTTTATGTTACAAAACATTTCGGGTTTCGGGGGGTCACCCCCTTTTGGATACGGCCCTGTTGAGCGTAGCATTCGTGTTGATGCTTAAGAAAACTAAGGCCCTGAATACAAGTATGACCACAGTTTTCCCCCAGAACGTCTCACGTTTAGAAAATACCACCCCCCTATTTTTTTAAATAGTTTTTGACACTCACAACCATTATTTCTACTTAGAGGAAAAGTGAACATAATATTACAGATAAATATTCTTTTTTTGGGGGGGAGGGGTGGGGGAGAGAAATGTTCAGTTTAAAAAACATAAGCATTTGGATAAAGTTGGGATACTAGTGAAAAGATTTTCCCTAAAATATTTGTAGCTAACGTAACAAACCATCAAATCACAAGCAGTAAGTACATTCAAAAACATTTATTGTTACTAATCTCCAAAGAAACTCACAGTACTTTCAGTCCTGATTTTTTTATAGTGATTATGGCTCTTTTTTAAAATTAATATCGTGTAAGAAATTGAATTGATGGCGGCAATATAGTTAAATTCAATTTAAAATTGTCAGGAAAAAGAAAAAAGAAAAAATCGGCTTGGGATCGTTAAATCCTTATTCTCTTTCGTTTAAAGAGTTAACTATGTACAAGTAAAGAAATTTATTAAATTCTAGTGCTCTGTCAATAGACGAATTACCATCGTAAAAAACAACCAACAGAAGACTTCTTAATGATACATAACTCTCCGAGGTTTATTGATTCGTCAAACGAGCAGTGTTGCATTTTTAGAATTAAAATGTAGTATTGTAGAAGATATTCAAATATTGTTCAAACAATATGTAGATGAGAGAGAGAGTTCAGTGACAACTTGAGTAACCATTTATGGAGGAGAAAGTAACTTGCAGGGGCAAGCAAGATGGATATGTACAAAAGAAGGATTTTCTTCTGCTTCTCTCTCTCTCGTTCTTTACTTTGTTTTTCTAGCTTATTGATACGACATGAAGTGAGAAACTACCGTGTGAAGGAAAAAGTGTAAATTACAATGTTTTTAATTCATCGAACAGATTCCTTTCTGTTCAAATAGAATCGAAAATGAGTAGGATCTGATGTACCGTAAAATGGGGTGAATCGGAACACTTTTCAGCTTTGATTGCAAAAAAAGCAGTTAAAAGATTTTTTTTTAATTTGATTTTCTGCGTAAAAACTTCGGTCTTGCTTTACTTTTTATATTCCAAGCAAAGACAAAACATTTTGAGCAGCTATTATTAAAATATATAGGAAATTATGGGTGTTCCGAATCACCCCGCTGATAGGGGTCAATCGGAACACATGTTAAAATCTTTATTTTTTTCCATTCAACCTGTAATAGGTCTCACAAACATGAGTAATATTGATGGGGGAGAATAAGAACAGATAATTACTGTCGAATAAAAGTATAATTTCAATACCAGTAAACGTTTATAATTTGTCAAAAATCAAAATAATTTTGAACTTATGAAAAATTAAAATTAATTTTAAGAAATGCTTTTTAATTGAAATACAAAGCTTTAACATAAACTGAAGTCACTCATATCGTCCACAAATATGTACTTGTCCTTAAAACTAGCAATTGTGACTTGGCTTAAGTTTTTTCATAGCATCTTCTGGGATGAACTCTGCCTTTTCTTTAGTTTCTTGAAATCTCTGTGTTTTGGAGATTGTCCTGAAAGATTTTAACGCTTATTCATGACTGTCTGTGTAGTGGTCTTTAGCTATATAAAGTCTATATGACTTTTCCCCGCGTATTTTAAGTAAAAAGAAGTCTCCTGGAGAAAAAATCTTTTGAAATCTGCAACTTTTTGTCATTCTAAGATCTAATTGCTCACGAGAAGGGATAAACAGTAATAAATTCTTGTCCTTGTCTTGATTAGAAGAATTGGGGTCAAAATCTTGATTTTTCAAACAGTTTCCTTCAAGTAAGTTTGAATTGGAACAACAGAACAAAGTGTTCCGATTCACCCCGCAATTTTTTTTCCTATGGCATTTTTCAGAATTCTTCCTTTTTATGACACAATTTATAAGAAATGTAAATTCTAATACGGTATTCTGTTGTTCAGATACATGCATTATTGAAACATACCAGTCTTAGGTTTAAAATATAAGAAGGTTTGTTCTTGCATATGAAGTTTTGCAGTCTATGAAAATGTGATGTTTTCTAGCATTCCACATGCAGCCCTCCTTAGAAGCCAGTAGCGTTTCCAGATTGACAAAAGTATTTTTTTCCTACTTCCTATGATCTTGCCTTTCCAAAAAAAATATTAATGGCGAAAAATACCCAATAGTATATTTATGAAGAATTTATTTGTACGGTCGGGAAGTTTTGTTCCGATTGACCCCGCTGTTCCTATACACCCCATTTTACGGTAGTGCTTTCAATTGGCTGCGATCAGCGTTCAAGCAGTAATCGGTTTAAATGAGTCCTGCATATTTGTAATTTAAAATATTTTGCCTTTGACATTCAATGTTCTCTCCCTACAACTGTCTTTTCCCTTTTCCCCCTGACTCCTCAACTTAAAAAAACTAATTTGAAACAAAGAAATAAATAAATAAACTACGATAAGAAACACGGACATCACTCTACGAACATGGTATCGAATACATGCATAACGAATGAACAGTTTTTATCCCCGGCTCTTTTTATTTGATTCTTTAAACTCGGGTTTAATGGTAAATTATGATTTTTTACTCACTGTTAGTGACGAGCACCTCATTAGAGATTGCTCATTAGAGCCCGTTTCATTAATTTCGTGTTTTATGTGAGAGCTTTCAATTAGTCCTCCATAATGTGCGCTTAACTAGCTGACCCGATGCAGAATGAACCCAAGTAGCGCACTTCGTTTTTTAAAGGTTGTAAAATGGTTATTAACGTTGTGACAAGGGATTAAAAACGTTTATAAAACGTTTAAACGTTTTTTGTGCTACCTGGGAAGAACTCTGATTTGGTAAAATAAGCGATAGAATTTTTCAACGCCATATCCAAAATAATTACCATAAAAAGCTCGGGTGAATGAAAATATTTTACTCACATGCGCTACACAATATCCTATTTCTCGCAGAAGTGACTTAAGTTAAAATTTTATTTAATACGTCATGCTTCTGGTACCTAAAAGAGTATTTTCATGCTATAGCGCAGGGGTGGCTAACCCGCGGCACGCATGCCACAATGTGGCACGGCAGAGCAGTAAAAGTGGCACGCGAAGACTTTTTGAAAAAAAAAATCTAAAATTGAGGGGAAAATGTCGATCTCAAAAATATTAATATGAAACTAAAACATTTGAACTGATAAATATAATGATATTCTGACGATTAAGTGTTAGGAGGCTGGCTTACAGATTGTCTTAACTACAATATTGCTAAGTACTTAGCGTTAGCTTCGGACATCCAACGAAAGTTTTGACGCTACACACAATGCTTTGTAAAGCATATTTGTGCTTGACACGAATGATACTTTCGATGGATTCTTGATCTGCAATAGTTTCAGCTACGGGTGAGGATTTTTTTTTTTTTAAGTTAACTCTTCAAGTAAAACTAAGAAACCAGATTAGACAAAATTCGGTATGGTTGCACAAATGAAGATTCTTAAATTGTTTTTGTTACGTTACTTGAAAATAATTTGGGAAAAAAAACTTCAAAAGTATCATTGAATTATTTATCACAAACTCCTTGCCAAAGAATGAGACTTTTTCTCTGTTGGTGAAAATGTAGAGTTCACTGTATTCACAAACTACGAATTAGAGCTCTGAATGTTTTGGGGACTTTTCTCAGGAGAAAGAGGAGAGCATGGCAAGTTACTCCTTCGTTGAAATGTGCAATAGCTATCCAAAGGAAAAATTGTCGTAAGATTTTAGAATTTTAGGAAGTGTGTTTTTTAAAATGTCTGGAAGGAAAGCAATGATGACTTGCTACTTAGGAATGAAGAATAGCAAATGAATTTAGCTATGTCATCTCTTATTATCCGGCGTTTAAGTAATATAAATTTAAGATAGTACAAAAAAAGTTTTCTAAACTAGTATAGGAACTAGTATAGGCCATCTACATTCTTTTATGATGAAACTTCAGTTTCTTTCTCTCTACTTTGGAGAAAAAGGAATAAAACATTAAATTTAATACTGAAAGTAACAACCCAAATTTAATAATTTTCCAATGATATATGGAGAAAATTTTACACATATTTAAAGTATACATTCAGTATTAGGTTCGATGGTTTTCAGGATCATTAAAAAAAAAAAATGCTGTTATTTTCAAATTATTTGTCTATTTCTCTGCAAGACACTTTGTTACCCTTCTGAAATCCAAATCAGAATTACTGACCTTTTTGCATTGGTAATCAAATGCAAGAGCTTACTTTATCTGCGTTATATAGAAGTTTGGAAATTTGTATCAACGAATGTGTTTTTTACATTTACACGCTTTAGCCGTCTGATGCTGTTGTAGATTTGGTTCAAAAGACGCTTCTAAACAAATATGTTTTGTTATGAATGTAGAGAAATCTAAATACCGTTGAATATTAATTGATAGCACTTAAAAAACTTAAACTTCTTAGGATTTTCAAGAACTAATCCTGAAACTAAAGACTTGGTAAAAAAGATACAGACTCATAAACCACAATAAGTACAGACTGTTTAATTTTTAGAATAGAATGTTTGATGTTATTTGTTTCTTTTTTATGCATAAGCTAACTGACAGAACTTATACTAGTGTTTATTAACGATAACTCTTAAGTTCGGACTTGTTTTACCTTTATTGTCCATTATATTTCAATTGCGAAGATTTACGAGAAAAAATGTTTCATTTGATTAATAATTACATAGTCAGCCAACCTAAAATCAATTTTTAACTTTTTAAAAATTTTCAGTTTGTTCGAAAAATACAATGTGGCACGCTGAACTTTTTCTCTCCAGATAGTAGCACTCTCCTTAAAAACGATGGCCACCCCTGCTATAGGGTAAAAGCACCAGTAGTCGGCCATTTAAGAGATTTTTTGTTGATCTTGGTTAACCGAAAACTTTCAGCTATCATTACAGCAACAAAAACAAGGTGAAACTTCAGAATGTACTTTTCTGATCGTGATTCGCAACTTGTTTCAGAATGTAAAAAATATATATTTCTTAAAATCCAAGCTGTTGTACCCGTGCTCGCCCACGTTGAACCTAGTAGTCGGCCACTTTTTTATTTTAATTGATCTTATGTGATATGGATGATTGAATTTAAAAAAAAATTAAAGGGAAATTTACTGCGAAGCATTATACTTAGTCTGGTCCCATTTTTCGTGTACCTCTGGCAGGGTAGTAACTAGACTTTTATTTCGGTTTTTCCAGGGGGGGGGGTGGCAATTGACCCCCCCTGCCCCCCTTAAATGACGGGCCTGTCTATATGATCAATAAATTTTATGTTACTCGTATATTCTACCTTTCTTATTACAATATGTTATTTTAATAAGAGGTTAAAGGGTATTAAAGGGGTTTAAGGGTATTCATATGAGCAAATGTAAAAGACGAATCTATTAAACGAAGAAAAAAAAAATCTAAAGTGTACACAGCTTAATTTCATCCCTGTTAAATATTAAATGTGTTTTTAGTATGGAAAAGAATGGATGCGTGTACGTAAATTCTAGGTAATTCTAAGTCAATACAATCTTAAATTCATGTATTTTTTGACATCGATAAAATAGGGCAGGGGTGCACAACCTTTTTTAGAGAAGGGCCACTATACCCTATTTAACGAGAGCTGATAGTAGAAGTAAACAAAGAGGGTTGCCACATTCACAACTTACTCCTCCGATAAAAAAAAAAAGGTGAAAACGTGCGCGAACATTTCGCTTATCTGGTTGGCGTTGGTTTCACTCATATTAAGCGCCAAGCAAACAGCAATATCGCCAAGTGTCACGTTGCTTTGTTTACTTCTACTATCAGTTCTCGTTAAATAGGGTATAGCGACGTAGTTGAACTAGTGGTGGGTCGCATGCTCCCCACCCCCCGAATTCGGAAATTGATGTACATTCATGTAAGTTTTTTGTGTGGTTTAATTTGCACTAAAAACATGACCCTTTGCCCCTATTCCCACTTTAAAAGGTTACATTAAACAAGAAGTTCTGTCAAGAACTAAACGAGCCTACTTTCCCGTACATCGACATCGGCATTCTAGCATCTGATAATTATTCTCTTGATTATTTGAGACTGAAAATTATGTGAAACATACCTTTTTAGCACTTAGAGCTGATTTCTAAGAGTAAACTATACCCCTCTCATCAGATGAAATAAACACGTAAAAAGTAAATAAACGAATAAATAAAGTTTTGTCGCACATTTTAAAGAATGTAACTGTTACAGTTCTTCCGTAGAAAAAATCCTCAATCGTTTTCAAAAAAAAATAAATAAATAAATAAATAAATAAATAAATAAATAAATAAAAGTACAAAGAGCATCAAAACACATTTTATCAAAGAAAGAAAAAAAAAAGAAAAAAAAAACTCGTCCGTTAATAAAATGTCTCGAATTTCACTTTTAATCCGTTGCCAGTTGTGAAATATAAATAAAGAATAAAATGCTCTCGTGAATGAAAAATTTTCGTTACAAAAAAGAAAAAAAATCTTCTGCCAAAAAAAGAAAAAAATAACAATAATAAATAAAATAAAACAAATGAATAAATAAACAAAAAATCGTCTGCACAGTCAGTCATTTTTTTCTCTGAGCCTGCATTTTTGCCATGTTTGCGGAGTCGGAGTCGGAATCGGAGTCCTCACATAAGATTCTTCGGAAAAGTACTTTACAAACATTATTTATCAAAACCATTTTCTTATAAAGTTAGTTTGAAGGAAATCCGACTTTAAGTTAAGGATCAACATTCAACTTAATTTCCCTGTAGGCGCTAATGTTAATTTTTTTTTTCTGAACGGTTCAATTTTGAACAAAAAATGGTTCAAATCAAAAAGCGAAATGTGTAAATGAGCCTCTCCGAGATCTTTCAAACAAAAAAAAGTTTATTCCTTCCGGACGGTTCACTCAAAAGTTATTAGGTGAGGAAAGGTTTCTTGAACGGTTCAATGCTGAACGAAAAAATCTTAAAATTGAAAATTTAAATAAGGTAATGAAGTATGCTTGCTGAGATCCTTCGAACAAAAAATTGTTTTATTTAAGTCGGACTGTTCACTCAAAAGTTATTAGGGGTGACAGCTTGCTCGAGCGGTTCAATGTTGAACGAAAAATTGTTCAAATCGGAAATGCAAATACGGGAATGAAGTATCTTTGATAAGATCTTTCGAACAATAAAAGATTGTTCAAATCGGACTGTTAACTAAAAGGTTGTTTCAACGTCTCAAAGTTGAACCAAAAATTGTTCAAATCGAAACTGTACTCGCCGAGATCTTTCAACAACAAAAAGTTTGTTCAAATAGGAATGTTCATTCAAAAGTTATTAGGGGGGGGGGGGGACAGACAGACCAACCGACCGACACACAAATTCCCCATCTCAATTCCCTGCTTTCAAATTTTTAATTTTTCGATATTCATTTTACCTTTTTATTTCTTTTTGGCTTTTTTTTGGGACTTGGCGATATTTTTTGGATGCATTAAGCCACTTTTAATACTTTTTTCGTCTTTCTTTTATTTTTAACGGGAAAGTAGGCTAAAAAGGGTTATGTATGCAGCTTTGTATTTGAATATGTTGATGTTTATCCTTTAGTTTTAATGCATAAAAGGAAACATTTTGTTTGCAACAGTAATTATTTCTGTACATTTAAACATAGTACCAAAAATTATCAAACCCAATAATGCAAAACTAAAGAGTTGTATTAAAATTCTTTTTATGAAATGGCAGATTTTTAGAATTAATGTAAAATACATATGGTGCATGTGGCTAATAATTTTTTGTAATATAATACATGCTGATCATTAAAATAATCATGCAGTAATAAAAATAAATCAGATCATTACAAAAAGAAAGAAAAACTCAAGCATTTAGACAGTAAAACTAGACAAATCGATTATTTTATTTAATTAGGGATGCACCGAGTACTCGGTAAATATTCGGTACTCGGCCTACTCGGCCAATTTGCCGAGTACTCGGTATTCGGCCAAATTTGAATCAGGTACTCGGCCGATACCGAGTAGTTGTAGAAAATTGAATAGTTCAAGACACGTTTTTCAATAATTAAAAATATGCAAATATATATATAATGCAATCATTTGCAATTAATATATTTATAAAATATGACTGAATTCTACGTATAAGTTTTTAAAAAGTTATAATACCAAATAAGTATGAAAATTAACTAAGAATGTGCAAATGTAATTAACTTTTTCATATCGCATATTGGTGTAGGGGAACTTACCTTTGGTCAAGAACAGTCCAAGTGATCCTTAAGATGAATATTAATAAACTCATTAAAAAGAAACTTTCAGTCATATTCCAATATATTTCTAATCATTAAAAATTTAGATTACGAATTTTTAAAATCATGGTTTTGCAGATTCAAACTTGTGGCATAGTGATAACACAGAGAAGTAAAATTAAGTCATTTTTATTAGGGTTAGAAAAAGATTGTCTAATATTTAATGAAAAAAAGGGAAAATGCCAGTAAAATATTTTAATAATTGAAATTGTTGTATCTTAAATTATGGTGCAAAAGACTAATCTTTCAGCATTTTCTGGTGAAAGCTTATTCCTCAGACTGCTGCAAATATAACTTGCCTCGGAAAAAACCCTCTCGCTGTACACACTAGTTGAAGGTGCACTAGGAAACTTTTTTGCTAGTTTGCATAAGATAGGAAACTTTTATTTTTTTTCCACCGAGCAAAAGGACTATTTGTTCTATTTAGTAATTCTCCAGAAAAAAAAGACTCCATCTCTTTCTTTAACATCTCTTCGTATTCGAATTCAGTGTTGGTATTTTCACTATTGACATTTTCTTGTGCATTTGAGACTTCATCAAAGCACTGCCAGAAAGTTGACGAACTTTTTTGACGAACAAGTTTAGAGAATTAGAACTAATCAATAATAGATTAATATAATTCCAACTTAATTGATACTTAATATTTATTCATTTTAAAAATAACTTTTTTCTAAAATTTTTGACAAAATAAATAAAATATTTTAAACAATGCATAAGTTAAATTCAGTGGGATTTTTGTTCTAAGAACTATCATATAGAGGTCCATTCCAATCATCAGTTCATATGTCAGGGTTCGAATTTACTACTGGTCCATTGGTTCCAGACCAGTAAAACTCGCCGCGAATCACCATAAAAACAATCCAAGGACCACCATTTTTTTTAAAGAAAAAAAATGTGATTAATGATTTAAGGTGGACCAGTGATGTTGTCTGTTAACCAGCATATATTCCTGCTCACTGGTCGAGAAGACCAGTAAAATTTTGTAATGATTTCTAACCCTGTACCGCTCTATGTCAATGATTTTTTAAAAAACAATTGGTACTCGGTACTCGGCAACTCGGTACTCGGCCGAGTAGTGAAAGGCCGAGTACTCGGTACTCGGCTACTCGGTAAAATGCTACTCGGTGCATCCCTATATTTAATAATATAAAATTAAATTAAAAATGTAATTCTTAAAAAATATAGGTTTGAAAAGTAATCTAAGCAAAACCATTGCAGTACAAAACAAAACTGTACCATTAGTTGGATGTTATATCATATGAACATTAAATGCAATGAGTTGACAAAAAATTAATCATGCTCCCAAAAATTACAAACAATCTTACGCAACAAAAACACTATTATTTTTATGAATGAGAAATAACACCAAACCAATAATCAACCTTATAACGCAAAATTAAACGTTTCAACAATCATTATTATTAAAAGCCAGATTTTTAGAATAAATGTAAAATGCATACAGTGTTTGTGAGTTAATTTTCTATAATACAAAAATTACCGATTATAATAAAAATAAAATTGATAGTTATGAAAACAAAGGGGTAAACAAACTCAGAAATTTAGACAGCAAAACTAAAGAAATGAAATATTTTGTTCAACAACATAAAATAGAATAAAATATTGTAACGAGTCCGTAGCACCTTCAACTTTCTTTAAATGAGCATTCTAATCTTGAGGAAGTAACTATAAATTTATTTACAAGTATGTACACTATTTACAATAGGAGCAGGAAACAATTGCTAAACATCCAGCAATTAGGTAGCAAACAGTACACTGTACTCTCAACAGTAACTCAGCACCACGTATCTAACGTGAACAGTAATTAAGAAATTACAAAAGCAAAACAAACATTCGCCCAAGCGAATAGCGAATAAAACGAGTCACCAGAAATCAAATCTGAAAAGAACTAACTGACTGTGTTCAAGGCCAGCTATTTATACTCGAGAACGAAATTTCGACAACATTCTAGCAAAATCCTGTTCATTCATAACTTGACTATTCCATTCAAAAAAGTTCTAGCAATAAAAAAAGAAAAACCACTCCGAGCGAAAAATGTCTTCATGCTTATCAAAGTTAGGGCAAGTGTAAAAACTACAAAGTGTTTCAGGGCCGGTATACAGATGATAAAAGTGATATCTTCAGATACTTATGTAACATGTCGTCAGATAAAACCAAAACTAGTGAAAATGAAGCAAGGCAGGAAAAACAACAACTATTTACAAGGACTGCACGTCACGGGCAGTACAATCCCCAGAAAGGAAGCAAGGGAAAATTTACAGATGCACACATTACATGATAACCAATCGTAAACAGGATAAACAATAACAATGAGAACATGAAAGAAACAATAACATTAATAAAGTAATATTACAAACAATTAAAGGCAAAAGTTATTTACAAAATTTACAAACAAGTTACCATGGTAGCTTTAGATTTACTTTACGAACTATGGCCATAGTATGGGGCTAGCCGATTATAATGTACAACCCTAGGTTTTGAATGTGATGACTTCTGGATCCTCACTACGACGTCGTTCAGCCGGTGAAGGACTGTGTAGGGTTCATCCCAATGCGACTGCAATTTGGGTGATAGACCCTTACGTCGGATGGGATTCCATAGCCATACCTTGTCACCTTCTTGAAAGTCATGGCCAATGGACCTTGTGTCGTATCGGGTCTTCGGGTCGTCGCGATGTTGATTCGCTCCCTTGCGAAGTGCTGAACGTCTTCCAGCCGGGTCTGAAGATCCTGGACGTATTCCTCAGGCGATGAAGGCGCATCTGGAGGGAGACCGAAGACGAGATCACAAGGTAGCCGAAGCTCTCGTCCGAAGAGCATCCGTGATGGGGAATATCCGGTGGTTTCGTGGACAGCATTACGATAGGCCAGCAGGAACAGAGGAAGTTTCTTGTCCCAATCCTGTTGATTTTTGGAGACTATAAGCGAGAGATTAAGGATTGTCCTGTTAAATCTCTCCACCATGCCGTCCGATTGTGGGTGTAGTGGTGTCGTTCGAGTTTTCTCAATTTTGAGGATATTACATAGGCCCTTAAACACAGCAGCGATGAAGTTTCTTCCCTGATCGGAATGGATCTGCAAAGGTGTCCCATATCTCGAGATCCATTGCTGGACTAGAGTCTCTGCTACAGTGGTAGCTTCTTGATCCAGAATGGAATATGCTTCGGTCCACTTGGTAAAATAGTCAATGGCAACGAGGATGTATTTGTTCCCATCAGTAGTTTTTGGTAGAGGACCAAGAATGTCGATCCCGATTCGTTCGAAAGGAGCTCCTACGTTGTAAAGATGTAGCTTCCCGCGGTCTCTTCTCTTCGGTCCTTTACGGGCAGCACAGGCGTCACAAGAATGACACCACTTCTCCACGTCATCCTTCGCCTTGCTCCAGAAGAAGCGCTCTCGAATCTTGTGGAGGGTTTTCAAGATCCCAAAGTGTGCTCCAGTCGGACTACTGTGCAATTCCTTTAGAACGTCTGGAATTCTTGATCTGGGAAGGAGTAACTGCCATTTCAATGCTTTACCATCGTCAGATTCTCATTTCCGATACAGGACGCCATTTCGCAACTGGAGAGATTTCCATAGAGCCCAGTATCTTTTCGTTGCAGGACTGTAGAGAGAAACGTCTTGCCAACTAGGTCGCCGACTGACCTTTTCCATTAACTATATGATAGGCTTTAGGTCTGGGTCTTCAAGCTGATCTTTTCTTACTTGGTCGTCACTCCATGGATCAGGATCTGAAGATGATGAAGTAGCAGTAACTTGACAGGAAGTAGGGATTGTCGTCCCGTACTGTTTCTCTATTCGGGAGCAATAATGGCAGTTCACGGAACAAGGTCTTCTTGATAATGCGTCAGCATTACCGTGTGACAAAACTTTTCGGTGCTTAATCTCGATGTCATATTCTTGGAGCCGCTGTATCCACCTGGCTACCTGGCCCTCTGGATTCTTGAAATTCAAAAGCCAAGTTAAAGAGGCATGATCGGTCCGGAGCAGGAATTTACGGCAGTAGAGGTAATGATGGAAATGTTCTACAGCTTTAACTATGGCGAGCAATTCCTTTCTCGTGACACAATAATTTCGCTCCGACTTGGATAAGCATTTGCTCCAGTAGGCGATGACATGTTCGTTACCGTCTATTTCTTGAGATAAAACAGCTCCAACGCTCTCGTGGCTCGCATCAGTGTCAAGTATGAAGGATTTTTCAGGCTGAGGATAAGAGAGAATAGGCGTTGATGTTAAAGCCTCCTTCAGCTGTAGAAATGCATCCTCGCATTCTTTGGACCATTCAAATTTTTGTTTGCTCTCCGTCAGCTTATGCAAAGGTCGTGCGATGTTGGAAAAACCCTTCACAAACTTCCTGTAGTACGTGCAGAGCCCCAGGAAACTTCGCAGCTGATGGACATTTTCGGGGCGGCTCCAATTCTTGACTGCAGATACCTTATCTGGATCTGTTCGTACACACTCCGAAGAGATAATGTGACCAAGGTAGTTCACCTCACGGCGGAACAAATTACATTTGGACGGGCTTAACTTCAGGTTGGCTTCCTAAGATTAGTCAAATGTTCCTCAAAACTGCGTCCTATGATGATGATGTCGTCCAAGTAAACAAGAGAGGATTCATAAGAGAGTCCTCGTAACACTGATTCCATAAGACGCTCAAACGTGGCTGGTACATTGCAGAGGCCGAAGGGCATCACTTTAAACTGCCACAAGCCTTGTCCGGTTGTAAACGCCGTCTTCTCTTGGTCGTCGGGGTGTATCTCCACCTGCCAGTAGCCGCTCTTTAAATCCAGGGTCGAAAACCGCTTGTGTCCGGAAAGGGTGTCCAGAATGTCATCGATGCGTGGAAGAGGGTAACTGAACTTCTTGGTGATGTCATTCAAGCATCAGTAATCAACACAAAATCTGGTGGAGCCGTCTTTCTTTCGGACCAAGACGATAGGGGATGCCCAAGGACTGGATGAGGGTTCGATGACGTCATTCTCCTGCATCTCTTTCAAGAGGATCTCAACCTCTTCCTTCTTGGCGAACGGTAGTCGTCTTGGATGCTGCTTGATAGGGGGATGATCTCCAGTGCTGCGTGATCCGATCCTATGCTGCGTTAAACTCGTGCGACCAACATCTTCGGGTGTAGATGAAAACACCTGCTTGAAGTCGTCCACCAATTTTTCCGCAGCGTATCTTTGATCCTTCAATAATGCTGCACTCCCAATTAATTTCGAAGTCAAGGACTCAGGAGACACAGCCTCGGAGGAATCAATTCCTCTGATGATGCAGTTTACGGGAGTACAAGTTGCTAACACTTCTCCTTTCTTAATATTCCTCGGTCTTTCACTTACGTTGGCGACTCTCACAGGAACTGCATTCCTTGAAAGGTCCACAAGCGTAGATGCCACTAGTACTCCTTTTGGGCTATTATTCTGGTTAGGATATTCAATGAGGCCGAATTTAAAGCTGTTGTTTTCCTTGACGGAGCCAGGTATTAGTACTTCTGATCTAGGGGGAATCAATAAATCTGTTCGGGCTATTATTTGATGAGCGGATTTTAAGTTATTTTCAGCATTGAAAATTGTTATGTCTTCCCTCATCGAGTGCAGCTAATTATTTTTAAAGTCTATAGAAAAATCAAATTTTCTCAAAAAGTCCAGTCCGAGAATAAAGGGATCTGTAATGTCAGCGACGAATGCCGTGTGATGGTAAGTGGCGCTCCCGAACATTATTTCTAAGTTCGCTTTTCCTTCAATCTCGATTTTGTCACCTGTCACAGTTTGGAGAGTAACGCAGGGCGGCGTCCATAAGATCTTGAGTCCAAATTGACGAGCCACACCAGTCCTAATGATGGTAACGTTGGCTCCTGTGTCCACAATCATTTCGCAGGGAAACCCTTTCACATATGCGTAAATGAAAAGTCCGTTGCAGCCGCCACTTCTTGAGGAAATCTGGAAAACTTTGGGATGGGGCTCATTCCAATTTGGCGACCTCCGCCCTGCGAGATTGCCATAGCTTAGTTTTCCTGAGCTGGAGAGGGAGAGGTGCTCTTCCCTCCAGTTTCTTGGCGGGCTTCGCAGTTCTTTCGTACGTGGCCCTCACCGCCACATTTCCAGCACTTCAGTGGTTGTCTACTTTGGTCTATGCGAGCCGTAATCTTCTTCAGGGTCCTTGACATCTCTTCGAATTGTCGCTCTATTGCCGAGAGACGAGTTGAGTTCGAATTCTCGGCACTCGCTTCCACGTCCTTGATTGAATGGCGATCCTTGTGAGATGTTTGCTGTGCAGCCTCGAACTTCATTGCGTAGACCAGACCGGATTTAAGATCTTTGATGTCCGCCATCCGGAGAGCCGTCTGAATTTCTGGACTTCGCACTCCGTCTATGAAGTAGTTCAGGGCCAGACTGTCGCGAATATCCGAAGGACAGTTCGAGAAGGCGAGATGGGAAAGTCTCTCAACGTCTGCTGCAAAAACTTGCAAAGTCTCTCCAGCCCTCTGGAGTCGGGATTTGAGCTGGAGTTGGCTGAATTCTTTTTGGCATGTTTCGCCAAAGCGAAGCTCCAAGGCCGATGATAAGGCTTCGAAGTCGCGGTGCTTGTCCTCTGGGAAGGTCTGTAGTATGTCGGCTGCATCCCCTCTCAGCGAGGCTGCAAGGTGACAGGCTTTCGTGGAAGAGTCCCAGGAGTTTGCTTCTGCAACGATGAGGAACTGATTCTTGTAAATATTCCACGAGGTCTTCCCGTCAAATGTGGCCAGTTTAATGGATGGACGAGAAGTTCCAGCTGCAGCTACACAGTCATTTGAGTTGTTGTAGGATGCTGATAACCTCGATTCAAGTTCTTTAATTTTCTTTTCCACATGGTTTTCTACTGTGGTGATTCGATCTTCGAGAGCCTCTACTTTATTTTCCATGTTGGTAAATTTAGTTTCCACCAAACCTTTCATTGACGTTAGATCGCTCTTAATTTCTTCTTGACTTGAAGTTATGCTAGCGGTTAAATCATTTTTTGATTGCTCTTGATTCGCAGTCATGTCACTTTTAACAGCGTTGATCGCATCAAGGAGTTGTTTCAGTTGTTCATCCATTGCTCGAGTAATCACCATAAAATTCCAAAGTCAAAAAGTCCTCAGGAAGAAAAGTCCAAGTTCACAGATAATTCCAAGAAAGTCCTTGAAGATACCCCACGTTGGGCGCCAAAATTGTAACGAGTCCGTAGCACCTTCAACTTTCTTTAAATGAGCATTCCAATCTTGAGGAAGTAACTATAAATTTATTTGCAAGTATATACACTATTTACAATAGGAGCAGGAAACAATTGCTAAACATTCAGCAATTAGGTAGCAAACAGTACACTGTACTCTCAACAGTAACTCAGCACCACGTATCTAACGTGAACAGTAATTAAGAAATTACAAAAGCAAAACAAACATTCGCCCAGGCGAATAGCGAATAAAACGAGTCACCAGAAATCAAATCTGAATAGAACTAACTGACTGTGTTCAAGGCCAGCTATTTATACTCGAGAACGAAATTTCGACAACATTCTAGCAAAATCCTGTGCATTCATAACTTGACTAATCCATTCAAGAAAGTTCTAGCAATAAAAAAAGAAAAACCACTCCAAGCGAAAAATGTCTTCATGCTTATCAAAGTTAGGGCAAGTGTAAAAACTACAAAGTGTTTCAGGGCCGGTATACAGATGATAAAAGTGATATCTTCAGATACTTTTGTAACATGTCGTCAGATAAAACCAAAACTAGTGAAAATGAAGCAAGGCAGGAAAAACAACAACTATTTACAAGGTTTGTAACAATATTTACTTGAAAATATAATTTTTAAAACTTAAAAGTAACCTAAGCAACCCAGTGTAAGACAATATTCTATTTTAAGTTTGATATTATATGAATATTGAATGAAGTGATGAGTCGACACAAAATTAGTTTATGTACAACTAAAGAACAAAAAATTAAAAAGCTAAAAAGTTGTTAAAATGAAATGAAATCCGTTATCAATGGGATGGCTGAGATTGGATTTTGTCAAGTAATTTTGTTACATTGGGTGAAAATTTGCTTGTTGATACTCTTAATATTGATTGTAAATGGTTGTCAGTTAATCTACTCCTCAACTTATTCTTATTTATGTTCATCACCGAAAAAGTCTGTTCACAGATATATGTGCTACCAAACATTGCAGCACACATGCTTGCATTTTCTTTCAGATTGGTGAATTCTGAAGATGATTTGCAAAACTCCAGGAGACCTAATTCTCTGAACCTTGACTTGCATGCATCAGAGGTCTACAAGTCAATAAGCTCCAGTTGCATGCTTCCCGGAGCTTCATTAACAGAAACTCCGAAAGGGTCACCAGACTGGCTTTTTATCCCTTCAAAATCCAGGAACCTCTTTCCAAATGATTCTTGCAGAGTTTTGAACTGCAATGTAATCCGGAGAAGTATCTTTTATTTTTTTCAAGTATGGAAAATTAGAATAATTCTCTTCCTCCAACTGCTTAAAAAAAACAACTGCAACTTCAATTTAAATGCATCAACTGCATTCATTGATTGGTTGATTAACTGATCTTTTCCCATCAATCTTTTGCACAAGTCATTTAAATGGCCCACAATATCTACCAGAAATGTTAAATCACATTTGAAGTTCTCCTCTTCAAAAAATCTATTGGATTTTCCCTTTTCATCAAGGAACAAAATCACTTGAGGTAAAACATCTGCAAATTTTCTTAAGCAGTCACCACGGCTCAGCCACCTAATTTCTGAATAGTATTGTAAATCATTATGGGGTGCATCAAAGTTTAATATTAGTTCCTTAAACTGACGATGGTTCAACCCATGGGATCTAATGAAATTGATTGCATCTGTTACATTTTTCATCAGTCGGTCAAAACCCAATACTTTTCCGCAAAGCTGTTCCTGGTGAATTATGCAATGGTATGTGTTATGAGGTCAAGATTCCTTTCACCTAGGTGCTGGCGCAGTAAAATTACCATACCAATTCTTAGGCCAGTTATAGATTTGGCTCCATCTGTACTGATGCTGACAAGTTTATCCAAGCTCAGGTTATGGGAGTTGCATAAGTCCATTACCCATGACAGAATATCAGCACCAGTTGTTGTGTCCTTCGTAGAACTCATTCCAACTAACTCTTCTATTATGTCAAAATTGTCAGATACTCCTCTGACAAAAAGTAGCAACTGTGCAGTTGATGCTATGTCAGTAGATTCAAAATGCTGGTAGAGAAAAATATTTAAAGTTTAGACAGCATTATGCAGCTTCTTCTATATCTTCAGAGATATCTCCAACCAACCCTCCTCTGAATTGTCATTCTGCTAAGCAGGGGTGCCCACAGGGGGGGATTATGGCGCAAGTTGCGCCATCAAAATTTTTGGGGGGGATTTTTTTAACTTATTTATTTATTTATTTAAATTATTTATTAATTTATTTTTTCAATTTAAATTATTTAATAACTTTTTTTTATTTTTTTTTTTTTCAATTTTTTTTTTAATTTACGTTTTTTTTTTTTTTTTTTTTTTTTTTTTGCGAAGTTAATATCGAAAAATATTAACTTCTCATAGAACGATTTGTATCTGAATTGTTGCTGTGTAATTAGAATAAGACTGCTAAGCGGGGGAAAAAAAGATACGCTATCAATTCAACTTCAGCATTACCACTGACACCATAACAAATCTCGGCTCAAATGCAAAATAGGAACTTCTAGCCTAAACATTATTTATTAGTGGCGCATGGAACTCGTTATTTGCGCGAGTGTTTTAGCTGCTGTATTTCACCCTAATAGACAAATAACATCAACAAATTGACATGTGTATATACCGTTTTACAACTACAAAATTATGCAGTTTTTTTCTGCTCCGAAGTCATTAGCTACGGGTATTCCAACGTTTGATATTATTATTTTTATTACTTTATTATTATTTTTACACTTCAGTTCAGTTTAATCTTAACACTAGATGATAAAGATTTCTTAATGCGGAGTGTCACAGTTTCTGCCTACCGTAATGTTGCCATATTGATGTGAGATGCGCGGTCATCGACTATTTTGTAGCAGTTTGTCGCGTTCATAGTAAATGGCGGTTCAAGTTTGTGAAATTTTAAAAGAAATCCTTCGAAGATGCCTAGAGCTCTCAAAACTTCGTTCAAATATAAATGTTTAGAAGTACTTTGCAACACTGTGCACAGACAAGACAAATGGACTGAACATTGTCGCAAAAAACATGCATATAAATTTAGAAATAATATTAATATCAAGTACAAAGTTGTAACTGTTAAGAAAGGCAGTAGTACTTGGGATAAAGCGGCTAGTAACACGGGTGCAGGCTCCATTGTTTCAACGGTGACAATGACAAATATACAAAATGCACCATCAACTTCAAGGTAAAATTTATATTAAACATTCCTTGTAACAGTATTTTAGAACTATCTTACTTTGTTAATTATTTGATTTCAAAAAGGTACACTTTATATGTATATATATATATAACCACCAAAAACCTGGTTTATTAAATAGTATTAATGACGGTTCATAGTTTTAAGTGGCTATATATGGGCATGGCTTGCATCTTAAAAATCTTGAACTGTTTTTATGCATGCGTTGAAATAGGGAATTCATTGGTTCCATGATATCTATGGCACATGAATATTGGGCTAAAAGTTAAAAGGGAGAAAATGAATTTTTTAGAGTCTGCCTGAGAAGTTAATTTGTTTGTTTCTAACGGGACTAAGATTCTTTCATGTTGCACAATTATTTCTTGATGGCTATTACCATTTGAGAGGCACCTGGACTCTTACGAAGTGGAGGGTAGGCCCGTCATTTAGGGGGTCAGAGGGTCAACCCCCCCTCCCCGGCTTTGGGAAACCAATGTGTTTACCTGCAAGTGGGCGGGGTTTTTACTATTTTTTGGCAAATTTTACATTGAATACATACCCATTGCCCTCGCTGGAAAAGTTTGAAATGACGGTCCAGGCAAAGAGGCATTATTTTCATTTGCTAAGTGTAAGTTATATCATTGATTTAATTTCTTGTTGCTATTGGGAATTACTAATCATTTTCATAGCTATTTTTATTATATTTATCCCACCCGAATTTATTATCTGATTTTATTAATTTATGCCTCATTATAAACTCCCAAATGAGAAAATTTTCGTGGAAATTTACGACTTCACGCTTTTGGCTGGTCAACACATATAAATATTACAATGGTATTTATCTACCTTTTTATGCGTCATATTTTTAAACATTTGAATTGTCTTTCAATGTTTGATATTACTATCAAAGATCGAGTTGAAATGATTGTTTTATTTATATGACACTCATTAATCTACGAAAATGTTTGTTTGTACTATAATAGTTATTTTCATTTGCATAGCACAAGCAAGTTTATTTAGTTAATTTATTGCTGTTTATTGTAAATATTTTTAACTAATCTTATCCCTTCAGATTCTGTTTATTTCACCCAGCCCTATTTAAACAAATAGTGCGTAAAAATTATGTGATTAGAAGTATTGCATTCAGTTTATACCTTCAGTGTCTATTTTTAAGTCATAATAAAATGATAACTTTCAGTGGCGTAGCGCAGAATTTTTTTAATTAAATAATAATAATTGTAATAAAAAATAAATAAATAAATTAATAATATTAAATAAATAAATAAATAAATAAATAATATTAAAAAAATAAATAAATAGAGAGCGCTAAAAATAAAAATAAATAAGTAAAAGAGGGTTGGCAAAATTTTTGGGGGGGAATTTGCGCCATTGAGCTTGGGGGGGATGGGCACCCCTGCTGCTAAGGCTAACATTTTCAAATTTATTTACAACATCTGGGCAAAGTTTTTCAACAGCTATCATCATGCAGTCTTTAGCAAAGTCACAATCAGTAAAAGGTCGCCCGGATTTAGCAATAAGACAAACAACTTTCAGGCTCACCTCTACAGGATCATTCAATCCAGCTGATAGCAAAAATCAAAATTGTTTTTACTATAATACATTTTCTTCAAAGCTGAGTGTACAGGATGGTAAAAACAATTCTTCGAATATTGTTTCAAAGTAGTCCAGGCTAGTGTCCATTGAAATGTCATCAAACCTAAAATTTATATACACTGCTCGACATTGAAAATGCAACACCAAGAAGGAGTGGTCAGAAATTCATGCAAATTTTACCGTAGACGCACGTCACTGAGTTATGCAAATGATATGAAATGCGCAGCTCTCCGACGCACGTGAAGTAAGATATAAGAGAATGAAGTTGAAAAGTGGGCTATGTTCATGTTGGTTTTTCTGCCAGACTAATTATCGGAGAAATTTGGTTTTTGTCTCGAAGGATACGTGTGATAGGAGGAAATGCCACGCCGTCCTCAACGAAGACACTTCCAGCATATAGACGACTTTACAAGGGGTATGGTGATCGGACTGAGAAGGGGAGGTTGGTCCATACGTCAAATTGCAGCTGATACCCACATGGATGCAAGCACTGTGCATCGGCTGTATCGGAGATGGTTGGAAAGAGGAAATGTAGCCACATTGAGGGGTGCAGGTGCAGCCAGAGTGACGTCAGACCGCTTGGATCGACGGATTCACCGACAAGCTGTGGCGGACCCGCAAGTCACTTGTACGTCGATTCTGCAGCACGTGCAAGGTACCCTGGATGTTCCTGTGTCGACCAGAACCATTTCCTGTCGACTGGTTGCACGTGGCCTGCAATCACGGTGCCCGCTAAGAAGACTGTCATTGACCTCACAGCACAGACTCCAACGTTTGGAATGGTGCCGGACCAGAGCGACGTGGATGGCAGAATGGCAAACCGTAGTGTTCTCAGATGAATCCCGCTTCTGTTTGTCCAACGATAGTCATCGCATACGTGTGTGGCGTCGACGTGGAGAAAGATCGAATCCGGCAGTAACTGTGGAACGCCCCACAGCGCGACAACGTGGCATAATGGTTTGGGGCGCTATTGCATACAATTCCGTATCACCTCTAGTTCGTATTCGGGGCACTATGACGGCCCAACGATATGTAGATAATGTACTGCGGCCGGTGGCAATCCCCTACCTTCAGGGTCTGCCAAATGCAATTTTTCAACAGGATAACGCCCGGCCTCACAGTGCTCGAATCAGCCAATATGCTCTACGACCCAGATAACCACATACGTCCGCAGGATGTCCTATAAGGATCCCACAAATCCTTTGTAGGACATGTCCTTCGAAGGATCACAAAAGGCGTCCTTTGGATTGCCTACGTGGGACGAGTTCTCTCGAAATTTGAAGATCCCACATCTGAGTGTAGATGGACATCCAACTGGTATCCCATACAAGACGAACTACTAAAAGCCGGTTTTCCGCACATGCGCGCTAGCATAGCACCCGTGCTGTCGCCCGGCATTGCGAATATTTACACCACCATTTTGAAACGTGCTGCATGTTCTCTGTCTCGTGAAGCTTGTATGCTATAAATTTGCCAAGGTAAGTCTAACTATTGCACATGTTTGTATTTAAAACTGTTTTTGAAGGATAAACATTAAACCAATGCAGCAGTAGGATATTTGTTGAATAGAAAATTCTTTTCAAAAGAAACTTTTAGTGCGATCTTTAAGAAAAAGCAGTTTAGCTTGAAATGCATTTTAGGTTTCGACATATTTAATGTTAATAGTTTACAGAATAAAGTAAAAAAGCTTGTTGTTTTTTTTTCCTGTGTTTAAGCTAAAATATGAAGGCGGGGCGGACTGGTTGAAAGTATGAATTAAAAATAATTATTCGTTTCCTAAAAAAGAGGAGAGGATTCGAGAAAATAGCGCGAATTTGTTTTTGATATTTGGAATTAGTCTCGTAGCCATAAACAAATTTCAAACGGAGGTACCTGGTGATGGTTTACTGTGGTTAGAAAAGGAAACTTTTGCCGACGGGAGTAGGGAGTACCATTATTAAAATGCACAAAAGTGTGATCGATCGAACATGTACCAAATATTTGTCGGTAGTGTAAATCAGGAGGATGTATTTTTTTATGTTTCATTAAAGAATATAAAAAATTGTCGTGTTTCACAGAAATACATTATATTTTGAACAATAAAAGACACATGCTATTTTTAAAGCAGTACTTTTCATCGATTTCAATGCAAATGCATGATTAAAATTACATTTAAAGTTTGAGATATTATATAGATAATTATGATCTCTAGTGTAGAAAAACAGCAATTTTAATTCGAACTAGTTTAACAGCTAGTTCGAAAACTAGTTTGTAAAGCTGATATAAATAATGAAACAGTTGTCATCCCATTTACATGACCAACTTACTTTTTCAAACTGAGAACATTTTCATAATTTTCTGTTTCAGTATCCATAATATTTTCCCACCTACTTTTATTTCCAAAATCAGCAATATTTTGATTCTCGGCTTTGTCTCCCGTAAAAAATTTCAGTGTAAAATTTTTATCCCCCGCCTCCCCCTAAAAAAAGGATTTTTTTTTCCATAAGAATGAAAAATATACTAATTTTAATTCAGGCTAGACACTTGATTTTCCGCACTATTTTTTAACATGGTGCATTCCGAGTCAGAGGAAACTATATCTTACGCATTACTAAATCTGTCGATAAAACAAGTTAATTTCTATTTCTATGCACTGCAATATAAATGCATTGTTTTATTGTTACTAAAAAAAATTTGCATTTTTACCTTTGACTTGCTATTACCATATTTCTATTGCATTGTTAATTCACTTTTTTTTTTAATAATCCAGGGGCCCAAGAAGAATATAGGCAAAAGTTAAATCTTGTGATTTTCCTACGCATGTTTTATAGTTAAGTCATTGGCTATTGGCTGTTCATTCAAAATTATCCTTAAGGCAAGTAAGAGCATAGCCTCTGGGCAATATTATTATCCACACTATAACCCTTATTAGAACCTAAAAGCTAAAGCAAATTTGGGTAGTTGTCTAACTGAGATACTTAAATCTTCCCAGGATTCCAGACAGTGATATCTTAAAAATTGCAATCTCTGTGCAGAATAATAATCGCAATTGCATGTATGGAGCTTTGTACTGCATCTTGGAAGATTTAACGTTAGATTGTCAGTGACATCTATCACGTTAAGATATCTTGTCAGAGAGTCAATCATAAACAGGTTCTTTTACATTTAAATTACTTTAAATGTAGTATCACAGTCTCTGTAGTACAATACTATAACTTACATTTATTGTAACAAAGACCACATAGGTGTCCAACCTAAAAATTCATAGGTAACTCCCACAAATGGTTGAAGAATCATTGTTATCTGTTTGTGGCAAGAGATAGTATTATATAACATGATTTAAGAAATAAATATATTTAGGCAAAAAAATAAATATGTAAAATGTTTATAGTTGATGTGTCCAAGTACTTGAGGCCACTGCTAAACTTAGAATTATAGAAAAAATTGTTTTTATATTGTTAAAATAGCAAACAGCAACAGTAATTGGGGGAAAAAAGTTAAGCACTTGTAAGTAAAATAATAAATAAAAAATTATTTTCTTAAAATATCAAGATGTTTGAGATTGCTTTAAAGAGCTTACTGAATTTCTTTTAACAAAATGTTCAAGCATATCTACAGCTTGAAGCACAGCTTTACTCACAGTAGATTGTCCTACATAACGACTATAAGGAAAATCTTCATCGTTTTCTGCTCCCTTATTCTTATTGTTTAGAAACATATAATATTTGTGTGGGATAGCTCTTCGGAAATGTCTAAGATTTCATCCATGTTGACGTAATCAACAAATGGTATGTTTTTTGTCTTCTCATACAACTGGGGGAGGTAAATTTCCTTCATCAAAAAGTTTACTAGGGATATTGCTTCGAGAAATCCTGCCTTTCGGAAACTACTTGATAATGTTCTTTTGGCTCATTTTAAACGATAGTATACCTCCCCTTATCCATGAGTTTTTTTGCCGGAGCAGATAATATCCTCCCCTCCTTTCTCTTTACAGAATTTACTACAATATCTGAAAAGAACCAGTCTTCTTTTTACATAACAGCATGAGAACTGTATGTTAACGTTTTCAAAAGGATAAAAACTTCAAATTTAAAAAGTTGGACTTTGAAATAACTTAGATTTTGCAGCATTAATCAAATACTAGTTTCAACAGACCAATTATCCATAAATTCAAATCAATTTTAGAATTATTAAAGTTCCACTATATGAGCACAAATTGGCTTATTAATGTTATGCTATCTTTTACAGCATGATTTAGGTGAAGCTTTTCAATAAAAGGTTCCCTGTAGTTTGATCTTTGCATGCACTTTGAACAAAACTCATAATTTTGTCACGTATATCATTTTGTTTCTATCTGGCTCTTATGTGTGACAATTCTTTGTGATGTTTTTAAAAAGACAGTTTCATTCTGTTGGTTATTTTCCAAAGCGAATCTAATCTCTGCTACATAATCATTTTTGTTAATCTTATAATGCATAATTTTCTTTCAGACACAATAGTTGAAGAATATGGCTGTAAGAGGGCAGTAGTGGAGGATATCATTAAAAATTGGCTTCGCCATGCGAAGGATCGCATGACATACGTGCCTAAGCGTAATAACGAAGAAAATAAATGAAATATTGTTTGTTTTTTTATATACACACACATCATGTTTAAAGATATGAAAGGTCAGGGGGAAAAACCACGGTAGTCCACTTTTTGTTGAATTTAAACTGATGCTACCACCTGTTAGAAAAATAAGTAATTTCGTTTAGTTTTTGCAATATTCGTGAAAAAACACTGTAGTCTATGTATTATTGTCATTTTAGAATAAGTATACTGGGGAAGTTTATGAGTTCGTTCTCAAAATGAATCAAATGTGACTACCTTGGTTTTTCCCCCTGACCCTTCATATGCATTCTTAAAGTGTTGGGAGGAATAAAATTTACAAGTTGATAGCTTTTGATAACTACTTTTTGTCATGTCCTACGTTAATAATTTATTTTTAATGATATATTTTCATCGTGACTTTCAGAAAGGTTTTTTTCTTGAAGGATCTGCATAAAATTGAAAATATTTTGTAGTTATGAAAAATGCGGCCATTGAAAAAAAAAAAGGCCAAGATAACTACAATGTCTCTAAAATACTTTCCTCTCCAAAGAGAGTAGAAGAATTAAGCCTCAAAAAACTAGTTTGGCAAACTTATATATAATTTAAAAAAAATATTTTAATTACTAAACTTCGATAGTGGAAAAAAAAGTATTTTCAGTTTACATTAGTAATATAGGGGATATTCCTGATTAATCTGCCAGCAGAAAAATATCCTGTTATTTTTGCAATAATACTAAGAGGGTAGCGAATTTTTGAAAATCGAAATTTGTTGCAAAATTTTGGAATTGGTTAAAATTTAATGGCCAAATAAGTTTACTTTGAAAATATTTCATTTCATATGATTTATGGTAACAAATTTATTTTGTTAATATAAAACAAAAATAGAAGAAATTTTTGGAACATTGCTATACACAAAAGCAATATTAAATAATTATAATATCAATTTTATCTGAAAAAGTTAAAGCTTTCAGCTCGGAGTTCGATAAAGGTTTAAAGTATCCAATAGGTATACAAACTATAAGGAATTGCATCTGTAAAGAATGGAAAAGGATGGTCAGAGGAATCTATAAGGATTGAAAAGGACGGCCAGAGGATAAAAAACTATTGAAAAGTAGAGTCAAAGGACGTCCAGACGACCTGCTTAGGATAAAAAGGGATGGACAAAGGAAGGAGACGGATCTGCGAAGGACGTCAGAGCATCCTATGACAGTCCAGCAGTGGTCTTAAGGATGCCCGCAGGACGTGCGTAAGATTTAGAGTGTCCCGTGATAGTCCTGCAGTTGTCCTGAAAATGTCCGTTTAAGACGTCCTGTGGACGTAAAAAAAAAGTGGATTTTGGATCACCTGCGGACGTCTACAAGACGTTTTTCGGTAAATTTGGGATCTCCTGCGGAAGTCAGAGAATCCTATGAATGACGGCTTCTGGATGTCCAGTGGATGTCTTTGTGTTATCTGGGGAGGTGTACAGATGCTTTCCTGGCCACCATACTCTCCTGACTTGTCACCAATCGAACATGTGTGGGACGTGATTGGACGCCGTTTGCAGAACCTGCCACTGCCTCGTTCAGAGGACGAACTGTGGCAAATGGTTGAAAGGGAATGGAGTGCCATCCCTCAGGACACCATCCGCAGGCTTATTGACTCCATGCCTAGACGTGTTTCTTCGTGCATCGCTGTCCGCGGTGGTCCTACTTCTTACTGAGCCGACGCCGTCCTCGCTCTAAATTTTGCTTATTTATTTTGAAATAAATATCACTTATTGTTCCATGCTGTCTCTGTCTTCTTACCAAATTTCATCAATTTCTGACCACTCCTTCTTGGTGTTGCATTTTCAATGTCGAGCAGTGTATATATGACATTTTTTGGTGGTTTCTATATGAATTTGATTTGCTGATTCCGAATCCGTTGAGTTCCAGACGCTAAACCTTGAGCATTTTTGTCAAAATGGCGAAATCCAATATGGCTGCTGTAAAAGGTACGAAACAAATTAATGGAATCGTGCGTGCAATGAAACATTTTATACACTTAAAAATTATCGTACGCTTTAGTCAAAATATAATTCTATTGAAAATTAATATTTATGAAAAGTATACGAATAAAAAAATTATCAGAATGGTAAAATTCAAGATGTGAACCTAAAAAATTGTAAGGTTCGACTTTCAGGTATAAATCATTTTTTAAACTGTAATTTACATGAAAATAGAATGTTTTAACAAAGATAAATGTTTAAAATGATATGCAGGGAGCATAAAAAATGTGATTTAGCCTAAAAATAACACTGAAAAAATATTTAGAAACATTCCAAACTTAAGTTTCGGGTTTTTGCCGGCAACCAATTTCCTGCAAGAAACAAGTTTCTTTTGTGAAAAAGTTTCCCACATTGATACAAGTTGCATGAATGCGAACTTCTCACTGGTGTGAAACGTATTTTTAGCTACCAGTTGGAAGGTATATCCAACGTGTTTGTTTATTGTTTCGCCTTCAGCTCGATAATGGTTTGTCCAGATTGACTTCCCCCAAGTAAGGGAATGTACAATATCTCGATGTTGTAGTTTTGGATGAATTGCAAACAAATTAGCGGCTCAGCTATTTTCTTGACATTTCTGCCTTAGCAGTAGCCATATTTGTTAAACTGCTTCAAGAGCTTTCCTGGTAAGCCAAAAAGGTGCCGAACTGCTACCATCAACCTATCTAAGAGTTTTTCGCAAGTTTCCGATTTATTGCCGTAAAGTGACTGACTTTTGTTTGGAAGTGTTATAAATTCTTTAGCAAGGTTTCTGACTTCATCAAGAAACTTTCCTGATTTCTTCCAGGTATGTTACTGACAGAAGTTAAGCCTATAACTGCCCATTATTTTCCAGGAGTGTTTCGCTCTGTTTTTACTGTGAAACTGTGAAGAGAGAAATTGGCTTAAAACATACCAGACAAATAAAAATATTTTCCAGTAATAATAGAATCGTATGAGAAACAGCACTACAAAAAAAAATTTCCCAATGAAACAGCGAAAAAATGCTTAAGGCTAATGAGATATATTCGATAGATGTTTTGTGATAACTTTGAAAGCGTCTGCGAATCAACCGAACAAAACATTGTTACTAAACTAAAAAGGAGAAAAAAGTCTTGAGACTTTTAAAAATGCCTGTGAGACAGCAAAATAAAGAACTTTGACTACTTAACTAAAAAATTTGCAAAGTTTTCTATTTTGATGCTTTATTTTAACAGAAAGCCCTTTTTTATTTTATTACTTAAAATGACTGTACAAATCACGATACCTACCATCTCTACAAAAATGTGTTTAGTTTTTTTTTCTTTCTTGATGTGATATAGACTTAAGCGTAAAGTATTGATAGAACTTTAAATGCAGAGGACTCGGGAAAAATTGGCAAGACACAATGGTATGCATATGACAAAACGTGGCCTCAAGGATGCCACTAAACATTAAGAAGGTTAAAACAATGGTTACGTTCACCCCAAAGAAGACTAAAATCTGTGATTCAAATCATACACCGGACACAAGAATGGTATGTGGTTTAATGAAGTCATCAAGGGAAAGCTTCCTTGGAGAAATTATTTAGTCATGAACTGGCTCCTCTTCCTACTGCTTTATTTGATGATAAGTGAAATATGAGAGGTCCTAATAAATCTGTACTAGAGTCAAAACTAAAGGTAGTTTTCAGGGTAGTCGGTAAGAGTCGTCCAGAAATTATCATTCTTGGTGAATGTGCAACATTGTGGGCAGTACCTTTACCCGAAAAGCCAGCTACTTGAGTAATTGTATTGATGGTGTAGAAAACCTTATTAAGCACGAGATACAAACCATTCTAGCGGTACACAATCTGTTTGAGAGATAAGATAAACTTAGTATTACGTCACAACGTCGAGCCACATAAAAGAAAAATATCTATTATGTTTTTCAACTTAATCATAAATCACCACTTTCTAAAAGAGACATCGTACTGAAAGTAGTACCAAATAAGACGCAAGTAATTAAGTTTGTTGTGAACCTACTATATTCGATCCCCAGGTAAATGTGTAATTATTACTGGTACCGATTCTTTTCCGATTAGTTTGGTGTTGGAATTCAACAAGCTTTTGTTTCTCATGAAGAAGCTGATGTGATTATGACTCACTACTTAACTAAAGTCAGTAGTGTTCCGAAAGAATTTAGAAACCTTCCAAATTAAAGTAAGTTAATTTACGGCAAGAAATTGGAAACTTCCCAAAAACTCTTAGGTTGATGGTAATAGTTCAGCACTTTTCTGACTTACGAGGAAAGCTCCTGGAGCAGTTTGACAAATATGGCCAGTGCTAAGGCAAAAATTGCAAGCAAATAGCTAAGCCGCTTATTTGTTTTGCAATTCATCCAAAACTACATTACCGAGAGATTGCACATACACTTACTTGGGTGAAGTCAATCTGGAAAATCCATAATCCAGCTGAAGGCGAAACACTAAAAAAACACGTTGGATATACCTTCCAACTGGTAGCTAAAAATATGTTTCACACGAGTGAGAAGTTCGTATTCATGCAACTTGTATCAATATGGGAAACTTTTTCGCAAAAGAAACTTGTTTCTTGCAGGAAATCGGGTTAAGCCGGCAAAACCCCGAAACTTAAGTTTGGAATGATTCTAAATATTTTTTCAGTGTTATTTTTAAGCTAAATCACATTTTTATGCTCCCTGCGTATCATTTTAAACATTTATCTTTGTTAAAACATTCTATTTTCATGTAAATTACGGTTTAAAAAAAGATTTATACCTGAAAATCGAACCTTACAACTTTTTAGGCTGACATCTTGAATTTTACCATTTTGATAATTTTTTATTCGTATACTTTTTATAAATATCAATTTTCAATAGAATTATATT
The DNA here is from genome assembly GCA_038373865.1 of Uloborus plumipes. Classification (NCBI taxonomy): domain Eukaryota; kingdom Metazoa; phylum Arthropoda; class Arachnida; order Araneae; family Uloboridae; genus Uloborus; species Uloborus plumipes. Next base: position 93,873 of record JAXGGA010002541.1, read on the forward strand.
TTGACTAAAGAGTACAATCATTTTTAAGTGTGTAAAATGTTTCATTGCAAGCACGATTCCATTAATTTGCTTCGTACCTTTTACAGCAGCCATATTGGATTTCGCCATTTTGACAAAAATGCTCAAGGTTTAGCGTCTGGCACTCAACGGATTCGTAATCAGCAGGTCAAATTCATATAGAAACCACCAAAAAATGTCATATATATAAAAATTTTAGGTATATGGCCTTCTAGCCTGCACTAAAGTAGAAAAATCATAATCAACAACAACATCAGAACTAAGCAAAAAGATCAAGTAACACTCCTAAACTGCTACAACATATAAAGCAGTGAGTAACCGCCTCTAAGCCAGGGCTAAGGCAGAAACAAGCAATACACCGCCAACTCGGCTATTTTGATCCATGGACAGCTGTTTCGAGCTTATTATGCTCTCATCAGCATGGAATACGAAAGTAGTCGAGTTGGAGGCAAAAATCTCTTATAAAGCAAAGAGAGCCAAAAAAAAAACTGGTAGCTAACTGTAAATTGGAATACTTGAGCTCTGCCTAAAAAATTTACGAGTCGTACCGTACCAAGTGCGGTCGCTCGCTGGTATTCTAATTTCACATTAGCTATCAGTTTTTTTTTGGCTCTCTTTGCTTTATAAAAGGATTTTTGTCTCCAACTCGACTACTTTCGTATTCCATGCTGATGAGAGCATAATGAGCTCGAAACAGCTGTCCATGGATCGAAATAGCCGAGTTGGCGGTGTATTGCATGTTTCTGCCTTAGCCCTTGCTTAGGGGCGGTTACTCACTGCTTTATACCTTGAGCTCTGCCTAAAAAAATTACGAGTTGTACCGTACCAAGTGCGGTCATTCGCTGGTATTCTAATTTCACATTAGCTATCAGTTTTTTTTTTGGCTCTCTTTGCTTTATAAGAGGATTTTTGCCTCCAACTCGACTACTTTCGTATTCCATGCTGATGAGAGCATAATAAGCTCGAAACAGCTGTCCATGGATCGAAATAGCCGAGTTGGCGGTGTATTGCATGCTAGAACATGTCTGAAGTTTCGTATTTCTTCTTATTCGCATCAATTTTAACTAAATTTAAATTTTCCTTGCTATCACTTGGACAAGCAGGACGTTTTACTGGTTTGTAATACAGTTGTATCTTTTGGCATGCAAACAGAGGAAAATTAGCATTTTCTCACACAAATAAAAGGGTTAATACCATTTTTTATGGTTAAGTCATGGCAGTTGAAAATGAAAAAGAATAAAATAAATAAATTGATTTTCACTTCTTAATTTTTCGAGTAAACTTCTAACAGTGCAGCTTAAAGACAAATAAGCATCAGACAAATTAGTATAAAAATTGCATTTTTCATGCAAATCGGTCAAGTATTAACACAGATAATATGATCATTTATAGGATCGAGCGGCGGCCATCTTTGATGACGTCATAACCGGAAAATGTACCAGGAGGCGGGTGTCCACCCGAGTCTAAAATTCTTTCTAGGACTCCTATTAAACATTTTAAAAAAGATATTCTCAATTTTTAAATTTCCTGCAGAAGTGCTGGGCATTAATAAAGCATTTATGAGAGCGAGCGGCGCTATCTTTGATGACGTCATAGTAAAAAAAAATACACCAGGTGGCGGATGTCCACCCGAGTCCAAAATACTTCCTAGGGCACCTACGAAACATTTCTGAAAAAAAATTCCCCCTACTCAAACATTCCTACAAGTGCTGTCAGATCTAGGACTAAGATGTGAAGGGACGAACACGAATCTAGTTAAACTCCAAAGCCCAAGCGTGAACAAAGAAAAAATCAGAATCGCATAAACTACCGACGATTTTATGATGAGCAAGCAAAATGGTAAACAGATTCAGAAAGTATTGCGCCTGTCTGCCTCTACTGTCTGATTGAACTGTGACTGGTTTGCCCATTTTTTTTTTTTACTTCGATTCACTTTTGAGTTTTGTGTTGCCTTGAGACGAAGATCGTATTTTTTGATATTTTTTTAGCGCTTTTGCGGATGTTTCAGGTCTTCACTGATTTTGTCAAAATAGGGGTGGGGTGATAGAGATTTTATTTTGTTTTGTTTTGTTTTTCGTTGAGTTCGTTTATTTGAGGTGTTGGTTTAGGTTTGCGTTGGTTTATGTTGATGTTTTTTTTTAACTTATTCCCCTTCTAGAGAAACAAAATAGCATCAGACTAAGCAGAAATGGACGGGTCCGCGCGCGCTAGGGGCGCCTTTCTAGTAAGGCTCGACCGATGGCATTTTTTGGCCGATGGGCCGATGCCGATTGTTCAAAGTTGTCCGACGGCCGATTTTTTCCCTCTTCCATCGGTCGATGCCGATGGCCGATGGTAATAAAAATCAAATGATTAGAAAAATAAATGTTTTAAAAGAGATTTGATGGGTCATATATTCATTTCATTCGACTTCTTTTTCATTCATTCAGATTTCGGGCTTTAATTTCTACTTTACTTCCACTCGACAAAAATTATATGAAAGAGAGAGAGAGATGCAGTAAGTTGAGAACTCATTCGTACCATTTGTACTAGGTGTAGTCATGCAGATACTTTCTTAGCTGCAATCCGATGTTCCAAATGTGCTTTTTACTTTTGTTTTTCTTTTTTTGGCTAATCAATTTTAGTTTCAAAGCAGACTAATATCATGAATTGGTGACAACTGAGTAAGAAATCTCAAAGTGTTTTATAACTAATAAAGAAAGATACTACAAAAATGGGGGGGGGGGGGGAAAGTAAGATGCTGAATTCGGTATCGGCTGGGCGGTTTTTGACAAAATTTCTATTAAAATTGCCGATATTTGTAAAATGAATATCTGTAAAGCAATTCCGCATCGAATCGCAATATGTGTCGTCTAGTTGCAAAACCGGCCAACTCCTCAATTTTGGAAAAACTCTTTTTTTACTGTACTAAGTCCTTTACTAATATTCCCACCCATTGGCAATGAGAAACCATAACAAAACAGGTCAAATCAGTGCGTTTTGGGGGTTAGAAAACCCCAATGTGCTGCAAAAGCGGCCAAATCCACTCGTCAGTGTTTTTCAAAACCGGACATCTCCAAATTTAACAGATAGGCAGGTGGCACTAATGTTCCCGCTTATCATATCACGTCTTGACGATAGTTTAGTTTGTTTACATGTTATTGTTGCTCATTTAAATTTGTGTTTAAACGTGTAGTAATGGAGAAAATCGTGAATACAGTTCTTGCAAGTCAAGCCAATTAAGTCATCAAAGACAAGTTTTTTACATAGCAAGTTTAAAAGATATTGTAACTTTAAAAGTCAGAGATATCAGTTCTGATATGTTACGAGCTGCCGTGAAAAATGTTGTGCATCGTATCCAGCTCTTGCAACTTCACAATGGTAATCATACTGAACTACATTTGTGATAAAAAAGTCATTTTTGCAAATAAAATGGATGCATATTTTGTCAGTGGCATTTAATTCTTCGACAATCAGAGTAATACACTTTTGCAGCGTCAAAATTTCCCTGGTAACCATTTTTTAAACTTTTTTTTTTATTTCAGAAATCGAAATCCCATGGTCTAATATGTGTGCCCATGAATTTTGGCAATATTTCCCACAGTACTTCACGCGATACAGGGCTCCAAACACCTCACGTTAATTAATAACCACCCTGTATATATATATTTTTTATAAGTTTATCAACCTAAAATAAAGTTCAGTTACACAGGAACATTGTGAATGATTTTTCTTGGCCAAAACCCCGCTATTTAAAGTCACTTTTGTACATATTTTAAGCTTTAGTTTGTTGCAAAACCGGCCAACTCCAAAATGGGTTGCAAAACCAGCCAAATCCAAACTATAATTTTGAATTTTCCCCTCCCTGCACCTTCCCCCAGATTCTCTTATGGTGCTTTAAAACCTACTATCCTAGTGACACATTGACAACAAGAGCTTTGGATTCTATCTTAAATTCCCTAGGTGTGACAAAAAATCGTCTCTCCTGAAAAATTTTCTGTTTTGGAGATGGCCGGTTTTGCAACCAGACGACACATATACTCTTTTATTAATGAATTAAGTTCCACGTACATATACAAAAACGTTTGAGATAAAAATTTGAAACGGACACTGTGTTTAGTAATAGGCGACTGCTTTATTGTGTAACATAAACGGGTCATTCCGTGTCAACTCAACACAGGGCTCAGACCTCACCCCTCAGATTTTGATGAAATTTGGTACAGAGGTAGTGTTCATATAGTCATGTAAAAATGTAATTTTTTTTTTTTTTTGAAAAATATGAAACCGTTTTGAAGATACAGCGCTGTAAAAATAACAAAAAGGGGTCAAAACACTTGAAAGACACAATTTTCAAAATGACCTAAAATTTTTTCTAATTGAGATAGAGACCTGAAACAAGTGCCATTTGACAGCATTTTTAAAGGATTTTTGAATGATATACAACATGATTAGATCTAAAAATAATTTATTTTAATTAAATTTGAATTAAAAAATTTAAAATTTAAATTTCTCAAAATGTGCCGCCTCAAATTTTTTCAAATTTTTTTATTAAAATGCTTATACACTACTTAAATGGCTGTAGAAGTTTCAAGATGGGCTTGTAATGGGTTCATGTTGAAAAAAATCATTGAAAAAAGCAGTAATGGGTCTACGACACTATTAAAGCATAATATAGCATGGTTTTAGCACTATAGCACTAAAAAAAATATATTTAAGGATAAAATGGATTCAGATTGATTAGCTAGTTAAATTTCAAGAAGCTGATTCCAATAATATTTGCAATTAATTTAATTTAATTTATTTACCTGTTGTCAGGTCTTTCATTTTGAATTTTTCCAGGGGAAGGGCGGGGGGCAACGGACTACAAACAATGCAAATACACCCTAAAACGGCAAAAATTATACCCACTTAAATTAAAATAGGTTGGTTTCCCTATTCCAGGGAGAGCCCCCCCCCCCTCATCATAATTGATTTACACTGCTCGACATTGAAAATGCAACACCAAGAAGAAGTGGTCAGAAATTGATGAAATTTGGTAAGCAGACAGAGACAGCATGGAACAATAAGTGATATTTATTTCAAAGTAAATAAGCAAAATTTAGAGCGAGGACGGCGTCGGCTCAGTAAGAAGTAGGACCACCGCGGACAGCGATGCACGCAGAAACACGTCTAGGCATGGAAACAATAAGCCTGCGGATGGTGTCCTGAGGGATGGCACTCCATTCCCTTTCAACCATTTGCCACAGTTCGTCCTCTGAACGAGGAAGTGACAGGTTCTGCAAACGGCGTCCAATCACGTCCCACACATGTTCGATTGGTGACAAGTCAGGAGAGTATGGTGGCCAGCAAAGCATCTGTATACCTCGTAAAGCTTGTTGGCTGATACGAGCACTGTGAGACCGGGCGTTATCCTGTTGAAAAATTGCATTTGGCAGACCCTGAAGGTAGGGGATTGCCACCGGCAGCAGTACATTATCTACATATCGTTGGGCCGTCATAGTGCCCCGAATACGAACTAGAGGTGATACGGAATTGTATGCAATAGCGCCCCAAACCATTATGCCACGTTTTCGCGCTGTGGGGCGTTCCACAGTTACTGCCGGATTCGATCTTTCTCCACGTCGACGCCACACACGTATGCCATGACTATCGCTGGACAAACAGAAGCGGGATTCATCTGAGAACACTACGGTTTGCCATTCTGCCATCCACGTCGCTCTGGTCTGGCACCATTCCAAACGTTGGAGTCTGAGCTGTGAGGTCAATGGCAGTCTTCTTAGCGGGCGCCGTGATTGCAGGCCACGTGCAACCAGTCGACGGAAAATGGTTCCGGTCGACACAGGAACATCCAGGGTACCTTGCACGTGCTGCAGAATCGACGTACAAGTGACTTGCGGGTCCGCCACAGCTTGTCGGTGAATCCGTCGATCCAAGCGGCCTGACGTCACTCTGGCTGCACCTGCACCCCTCAATGTGGCTACATTTCCTCTTTCCAACCATCTCCGACACAGCATCCATGTGGGTATCAGCTGCAATTTGACGTATGGCCCAACCTCCCCTTCTCAGTCCGATCACCATACCCCTTGTAAAGTCGTCTATATGCTAGAAGTTTCTTCGTTGAGAACGGCGTGACATTTCCTCCTATCACACGTATCCTTAGAGACAAAAACCAAATTTCTCCGATAATTAGTCTGGCAGAAAAACCAACATGAACATAGCCCACTTTTCAACTTCATTCTCATATATCTTACTTCACGTGCGTCGGAGAGCTGCGCATTTCATATCATTTGCATAACTCAGTGACGTGCGTCTACGGTAAAATTTGCATGAATTTCTGACCACTCCTTCTTGGTGTTGCATTTTCAATGTCGAGTAGTGTATATATTTACCTGTTGTCATTTCTTTCATTTTGAATTTTCCAGTGGAATGGGGGGTGCAACGACTACAGACTCAATGACAATTCCACCCCAAAACAGCAAAAACCATACTCATTTAAATGGAAATAGGTTAATTTCCCTATTCCACCCCCCCCTCTCCCCTAAATGGCGGGTCTGCATGTTGAAGAGTACTCATAAATGTAGGTAATAGTTTGCAAATCTAGTAATCTTATATTTTCAGTCTCTCATTATTTTACTCTTTGAAATAATTAATGGAAAAATTTAGACAGAAAAATATTTTGTTCTAGGAATTTTTCGTATTTTTAATTTTGTTAATATAAATAAATCTTAGGAAATTCATCTTGATGTATGCTTACTCATCATTTTTAAAAATGTTCCTTTATTAAATCAAGTTATCAATTATTTGAATGGTAACTTGCTATTAAAACATTAAAATGCTTGTAAGTAATTCGGTATTCATTAAGATGATCTCATGATTGCAAAAGAAGGATGAAAAATGTAATAAAAATTTGTTACCACAATAAGTGTTAGTAAATCTAGGGTAAAATGTAAATATTATTTAAAATTTAAACTATGGCTGATTAAAGATACTTTACCGGACAGTGCTTTAATCCATTTAAAAAGAATAACCACAGGTAAGAGACAAAACGAAATTACACTATGTTGCAGACTGGATGACAGAAGTGGAGTTCCAGAAAATGCCAAAATGTGCCACATTTGTAAAAAAGAATTGTCTCTTTGAAAGAAAAATAAAGACTCAGGCCAGAATATTGAAGAAAGTTTTTTTCTGAAAGTTGTGATCCAAATTTTACTCCAAAGTTGGAAATTGTTGAAACATTAAATGTGTCACTACAAGAATTGGGAGAATCTTCGATCGACAAAAGGAAATCAGAAAAAACATGTTATTCAGCAAGTAACATGAAAAAGATCAATGCTGCATTGAAATGCAAACTATTTATTAATATTGAAACATATTCTGAAAGTGAGCCTCAAACAGCTGAAGAAACAGTTTTAAATAATTAGAAAACTAAATTTGCTGTTTCTTCTAATGTTAACATTCAATGATACTTACCTGCTCGCTAGAGTCATGTAGTATATGAAAAATGCCAGAATTCTCAATGCTCCTAAATACCTGGTAAGAAAATCAAAAAGACTCTTACAAGATAAAGGTATCCTGACTAGCCCTAATCAAAAACCAAGAAAAAGTCTTCCTCCTAACAGTGCAGAAACCATAAGCGTTCTGTGAAAATGATGAAATTAACAGAATATTACCAGGAATGAAAGATTGTATATCTGTTCGAACAAAAAAGGGGGATATGAAAATATCCAAACGGTTGATTCTCTGCAACTTGATGGAGGCTTATGAAGATTATAAGATCTATGATATGGGCGATTCTCTGTAAACTGGTAATTGGCTGTCCGGACTGAGTATTTCAAAAATAATAAAGTGTAATAAATTAATTATCGCTCTTAATACAAGTAAAGCATTAATACTTTGTGGCCCAATAGTATTTGGAGTGATAACAATTTAATTTTTTTTTCTAGAAATTATCTAAGCGCCAAAAACACAGTCCCTGGCTGTCCCAATCCCATAGTCTAACTGTTAAAGATAGTATTTCAAAAAACCTATTAACACTACATAAATTTGGCAATTAATATCTAAAAATAGAATAATGAAGCTATATTTTTCTCATTGAAATAAGGTATAATTACGTATTTCTAAAACTTAAAATTGTCATGTAAATTCAGTCCGGAGTTTTTTCAAACAGTCCCCTGCAACAAATTCAAAGCTGTAATATGAAAAATCTATAAGTTTTGCAAATTCTTTTTGGCATGAAGTTTAAAGTAATCAGTGTGAATTTGCCGAAATCGCCGAGAACGGTGTTAAAAAGCTACTTTGTTTAGTTTGAGAGCCACATTTGTGGTGAAAGTAGGCATCAGGGTCGTTGCGAAAACAGTCCTCTGGGAAGTGATTTTATTAATGTCAATTAATTAAATTATAAAACATATTAGTTATTATGTCCATGATTTGTGCCTAAATTTATAGGTAGTCTCGTAACTAATTATGTTCCAGTAGTTTTGCAGATATTACGCAACAAAGAGCAAAAACACAGTCACCTGGCACAGTCCCCTGCCTAGTTATACCAGGCGGGGGACTTACCTCCTATCATGATTTATCAGAAAAACACGAACTTCAATTGGCCCTCTTTCAAACCAAAGTAATAGTTTCATTTTCTGAGCAATAGTATTATAATTATACGAACATTTCAAAAAACCGTGCCCGGACAGATTTCGTGTGAAAAATGACGAGTTTACAGAGAATCGCCCATATAAATCTTATGAAGATAAATATCCCAATTTTAAGACACGTTTGTCCAAATTTGCTGAACTTAGACCAAAGTGTTGTATACTTGCAGGTCAGAGTGGAACTCACACGATTTGTGTATGCACCACCCACCAAACGTAAAGCTAATGATAGAGAATGGGGGGATCCCTGGAATAGGTAAATTTTATCCTATTTCCATTTAAATGTGTATGGTTTTTGTTGTTTATGGGTGGAATTTCCATTGAGTCAATAGCCGTGAACCCCCCATTCCGCTGGAAAAATTCAAAATGAAATACATGAGAACAGGTAAATAGATAAATAAATGATGAAAAGGGGAGGGGGCTACCTCTGGAACAGGGAATTCAACCTATTTTCATTTAAATTGGTATAATTTTTGCTATTTTTGGGTGTATTTACATTGCCTGTAGTCATTTCACCCCTCCCCCCCATTCCCCTAGAAAAAATCAGAAGGAAAGACCTGACAACAGAAACTCTAAAAATCAGCTACTTGAAATTCAACTAGCTAATCAAACTCAATACATTTCATCCCTGAAATATATTTTTCCTTAGTACTAAAACCATGCTATATTGTACTAAATTGTGCTGTAGATCCATTATTGCTTTATTCAATGATTTTTTTTTCAACATGAACCCATTATAAGCCCATCTTGAAACTTCTACAGCCATTTAAATAGTGTATAAGCATTTTTATAAAAAAATTTGAAAAAAATAGAGGCGGCGCATTTTGAGAAATTTAAATTTTAAATTTTAATTCAAATTTGATTAAAATAAATTCTTTTTAGATCTAATCATGTTGTATATCATTCAAAAATCCATTTAAAAATGCTGTCAAATGGCACTTGTTTCAGGCCTCTATCTCAATTAGAAAACATTTTAGGTCATTTTGAAAATTGTGTCTTTCACGTGTTTTGACCCATTTTTGTTATTTTTACAGCGCTGTATCTTCAAAACCGTTTCATATTTTTCAAAAAAAAAAAAAAAAATTACATTTTTACATGACTATATGAACACTACCTCTCTACCAAATTTCATCAAAATCTGCGGGGGTGAGGTAAAATTTTGTCAAAAATTGTGTTGATTTGACGTGGAATGACCCAAACATAAAATGAGACTTCAGCAATAATAAGTGGATTTAGATACACCAAAATTGGTAAAAGAACTTCCAATTATGTTGTTTAATCATTAAAAAAACAGTAAACCAGTCAACAAATTACACTGTGTGAGTGGAAAAGTTCTTTAAGATATTTTTAAAACATCAAGTTAAACAAAACAAGATGTTCTGTCAAGAGCTAAACGAGCCCACTTTTCGGTACATCGACATCGGTATTCTAGCATCTGATCAATATTCTTTTAATTATCTGAGACGACAAATTATGTCAAACGTACCTTTTTAGCACATAAAGCTGATTTCTAAAACCAAATATGCAGATTTCATCTGATGAACTAGGCATTTAAAAAGTAAACAAAAAAAAAAAAAAGTTGTTGCATCTTTTAAACAATGCAGCATTTTTAGTTCTTCCGTTGAAAAATTAATTAATTGTTTAGAAAAAAAGAATAAAAAAAAGAAGCAAATCAAAACACATTTTATCAAAAAAAAAAAAAAAAACCTCCGTTCCTAAAAAATGTCTCGAATTTCATTTTTATTCCATTACCAATAATTAAAAACAAATAATTGATTAAATAAATAATAAAATGTTCTCTTAAATAAGTAACTTTTGTTAGACAAAAAATCGTCTGCCAAAAAAAAATAATATAATAATAGTAATAAAAAAAAAATGAATAAATAAAGAAAAAAAATCTGGCATGGACCCCACACTACTTCCTTTTACGTGTAAATTTCTTAGTAGTTGCCTTAAGCATTAAAAAAAGTGCTTGGAGTGAGCAAGGTAACAATTCAAATATTTACTCCCCTAATCTGCCAGGAAACAATGCAAAAAATATTTTACAATGGTTAATTTTCTAAATATTGCTGATTTTAATATCATTTAGTGAATTTTTCGCAAAATATCGCCAATAGCGCCAAGTTGAACCCAAATTCAAAAAATTTTTTCGCCAAATTTGTCCGACATTTGTCCAATTTGGCGATATGTTGCCAAGTTGGCAGCAAACACTTGGCGACCAAAAGCTTGGCGACATATCGCCAAATGGTCGCGCCAATTCATATCACTTGAGTCTGCATTGAAATTAGCACTGATTTACGACAAAAAAGAGGTAAAACACCCCCTTGGGTACATTCGAATGCAACCACAAGTGGCGATAATTTTCTCCTTAGCACAGTGCTTTCAGATAACCTCTAATTTTCAAAGAATAAAAGTATTGAATTAAATTGCTACTAATTACTAAAATTTATGAATTAAAAGTACTCTTAAATTGGAGTGCTCACCATACGCTCCCTCTCCCCTCCTTTTTAAATAAATTTTTATTTCCAATTAACCTAACTAACAATGTGTTAATAATATTATTGACACTAATATGAAATATGGTTCTTTGAAATTTGATAAAATATTGAAAATATTTTGTGAAAACTAGGGAAATGGAAAAAAAATATCTTCTCCCAAAAATAAATTACTTCTTATTTCTAAACTTGGAATTGTACAAGCGATAAAAACAGTGATGGTTAAATTGGTAGTAGAAAAACAATTATCCTTATCATTAATCGGCTCCGCCGATTAATCGGCCGATTATCAACAGCCAATTAATCGGTAATCGGTAATCGGACAATTTGCTTATCGGTGCATCAAAGGCACAAAAATTCTAATAGTAGGACTCGGTCTTTTTTTCCGAGCCTGTATTTCTACCATAGGGGTGGAGTTGGAGTTGAAGATTCGGTGTCGGAGTCGGTTTTAAAAAATTAGATACGCCAGTCGAAGTCGAAAGCTCTAAAATTATAATGGTAGGAGTGGGTCATTTTTTTTCTGAGCCAGCATTTCTGCCATGTTTGTGGAGTCGGAGTCAGAGTCAAGGAGTCGGAAGCAGAGTCCTCACTGCAGCTTATTTAGAAAAGTACTTTACATACATTATTTATCAAAACCATTTTCTAACAAAGTTAGTTTGAAGGAAATCCGCCTTTAAGTTCAGGGTCTACATTAAACTTAAATTTCCCCGTAGATGCAATGTTAAGTCTTTTTCTGAACGGTTCAATATTGAACGAAAAATGGTTCAAATCAAAAAGCGAAATATGGGAATGAGGTGTCCTCGCTGAGATCTTTCGAACAAAAAAAAAATGTTTGTTCGAATCGGAATGTTCACTCAATAAGTTATTTGGGGGGAGTGGGGGGCGGCAGACAGACCGACACACAAATTCCCATCTCAAAACCTACTTTTAAAATTTTAATTTTCTGATGTTTTACAAAATGGTTTTTAAATTGACTGTTTGAGGTTTTATTTGTTTTTTTTGACCTGGTGATAATTTTATGATGCATTAAACCACTTTTAATGCTTATTTCGCTTTTTTTTTCTTTTTAACGGGAAAGTAGGCTCAAAAATGGCAACAAGATATAATCACAATACTAAGTCTTAAATTTCGCTATATTTGAAATTTATGAACAGAAATGTTTGCATGTTCGTTGAAAGCTGCGACAGTTACATAACTTATTTTATTGAAAATAAATAACCATGAAAAAAAAAAAGAGTCAGCGTGCACCTTTTTTTTTTTGCTACTTTCGCTCCTAATTTGATTTTTTATTTTGCTGAATCTTGCATCAAAGTGGCATTATTTTTTTTTTTTTTTGCTTCAGTCGCGCAAAAATTGTAATTTTCCTGATTCAACCTGCTCCAAGACGGTGTTTTTTTCCCTCTAGTATGCTCCAAAATAATTACTTTTCCTCTCCAAAATAGAAATTTAGCTGCTCCGAAATTGCACCCATCGTTTCCCACCCCTGATATAGTTAACATAAAATAGACTTGAGTAATGAGTACATTATAGTAAGTTATAGAGGCCGTCGACAAATTTACAATTGTAATTTTTTAATAAAAATGTCTCATAGATTATCATAGAACAGCGGAGAAAAATGCGTAGGCAGGCGAACTACGTTTCTAACAGAAAGATACGGTAAAAGATATTAAGGGGGAGGGAGAGGTGTTTAAATAATTGCAATGAAAAGGCACGCTAGCATTTAAAAGTGCAAAGGTAAAATGATATGAGTTTAAGCGAGATATAGTAAATAATACACAAATTATCAGTATCGTAGTACAAGATGGCAATGGTACAGTGGTGGATCCAGAAAATATCTACAGGGGGGGGGGCACAAAATCAGTTTAATTTTTTAACTGAAAAATAATAATTATTGTTAAAAACAAACAACTGTCATATCCTTATGTATTATCGTATTTTCCTTTCCTTTCGGTTCCTGGTAATAATGGTATTCCATCAAACAATCATGGTACAGTATGGATCTGGTAGTAGAAGGTGTCCTTTGAAAGTGTTATTTGGGCGATTCTCTGTAAACTAGTCATTTTTCACATGAAATCTGTCCGGGCACGGTTTTTTGAAATGTTCGTATAATTATAATACTATTGCTCAGAAAATGAATCTATTACTTTGGTTTGAAAGAGGGCCAATTGAAGTTTGTGTTTTTCTGATAAATCATGATAGGGGGTAAGTCCCCCGCCAAGTATAACTAGGCAGGGGACTGTGCCAGGTGACTGTGTTTTTGCTCTTTGCTGCGTAATATCTGCAAAACTATTGGAACATAATTAGTTACTAGACTACCTATAAATTTAGGCAAAAATCGGGGACATAATAACTAATATGTTTTATAATTAAATTAAATTACATTAATAAAATCACTTCCCAGAGGACTGTTTTCGCAACGACCCTGATGCATACTTTCGTCACAAATGTGGCTCTCAAACTAAGCAAAGTAGCGTTTTAACACCGTTCTCGGCGATTTCGGCAAATTCACACTGATTACTTTAAACTTCATGCCAAAAAGAATTTGCAAAAGTTATAGATTTTTCTTATTACAGCTTTGAATTTGTTGCAGGGGACTGTTTGAAAAAACTCCGGACAGAATTTACATGACAATTTTAAGTTTTAGAAATACGTAATTATACCTTATTTCATAAGAAAAATATAGCTTCATTATTCTATTTTTAGATATTAATTGCCAAATTAATTTAGTGTTAATAGGTTTTTTGAAATACTATCTTTAACAGTTAAACTATAGGTTTGGGACATTCAGGGGACTGTGTTTTTGGCGCTTAGATATTTTCTAGAAAAAAAAATTAAATTGTTATCACTCCAAATACAATTGGGCCACAAAGTATTAATGCTTTAGTTGTATTAAGAGCGATAATTACTTTACTACACTTTATTGTTTTTAAAATACTCAGTCCGGACAGCCAATTACCAGTTTACAGAGAGTCGCCCATTTATTTGTGGATGCCTTGCATTTGGGGAACGTTATTGGTTTGAGTTAAAATACGTACACAACATTATTTCATTCAGCAAGTGCTTGCAAATGAATAAAAAAGAACTCGAACTCGAGAAAATATCACTGAAGAACTATCTACTTTCCCATAACGGTTAAAACATAACAATATTATAGCTGAAGTGCTTTGAATGACAACTTTTTTGACGAGTCTAAATTCAGAAGAATGCACAGACATGGCGCCGTATCATTCAGACAAGTATCAAAACATATTTTATCGTTTGAAAAAATGTAGCCGTAATAAAAATGTATTAAGTTATCAGTTTTTCCCTTTGATTTCAGTTAAGGAATAAAAAACTAAATGCCTGTAATAGCCAAATGGAATGAGAACGCAAAAACATACTTCCACGCAACCGCTTGTTACGTCTCCCTTTTTTTTTCTATATGCAAATACAAGGTAAGCAAAAATACGTCAAAGCAGAGTGCCGTTGCTTTCAAACGATCTGGCGCCATGGAATAAGTTTGGGACATTCGAAAGTTCCGAAGATCAATAAATAAAAGGAAAAAAAAAGAAACCCACACTTTTTTCACAACGGAAATGTGCCAAAAGAAATATTCGAAATGAAAATATTTAACTAAAAATAAATCAAAGCTTAATAGCAATTGTGACAGTCGCATTTTTTTCGCCGGTTATCAAACAGGTCTCTGTCACGGTATTATTTTTTTTTTCTGTTACGATTCCTTTGCCAAAAAACTGTTAAAAACTTTTAAAAATGCAAAAGAAATGTGTTGAATCGGCACCGATAATTTAATCGGTGTTACTTGTTTCAGTTTGGGTTTTAGGATCTTCGAGAAGACATAACAAAGGGGCACGTGCCCCCCCCCCTGTTGGATCCGCCACTGCAATGGTATGTTCAATATTATAGTTCGGCATTAAACTAATAGGTAAAATCTGAAATAGCATAATCCTCCCTAATAGTTTACAACTCCCAATAACGGACAAAACTTCCGGTTCCGTTATTCGGAGGTATTGTTGTAATTTTTAAAATTCGCGTCAAAGCGATCACTCGGAAAGTGTTGTGAAAATTTCGGTATCTGCCCGATTCGGAAAATTCCAAAACCTAGAACTGTGTTAGTCCCGTTTGCTGCCCGAGTTCAAGCCACATGCTGAACATACTTTTAATTGTGAAGTAAAACATAGAGAACATAGAATTCCCTCTTAAGAAAACTTAAAAAAAAAAAAAAAAGCATCGGCCTTGCATCGGCATTGAAATATTTTTGAGGCCGATGGGCCGATGTTTTTTCCATGTTAGCATCGGCTGCCGATGCCGATGGTCGAAGGAAAAAATTTCAACCATCGGCGCCGATGTATCGGTCGAGCCTTACTTAACACTCCTTATGTTGTAAACAACGAACTAAATAATGATTTTTAGCATGTTATTTATTCGTCAAATAGTTAAAAAATGAAAAAATGAAAAAACATTTTTTATTCAAAATATTTGTTCGTTTGCGAAAGAAGGAATTTTACTCACAAACCAGCGAAGATAGGACTGTACATATATTTAAGCATTTATAAAGCCCTTTTTTTTTGCGTCGATTGCTACTTTTTTCAGTGTTTTATCTCAAACGGTTCGCGAGTTATGAATGGTTTTGTATACGGCGCCCCCTACTGCGTCACCCCCGGGAGAGGGGAACCTCTCCCGGGGGTGACGAACACTCAGGCGGGAGACGTTTTCATTATCACTATAGTGCCTGTAACAATAATCAGAAATAATATTGCGTCACCCTCTCCATGAATGCTCAATCCCCTTCAGATCCTGGACTATATGTTGACCTTGACAGAACAAACATATTTCATTTTCGCAAGAAGCGGTAGTCATAAATTTAGCCGTTGAACTGGGTTTTTCTTTATTTTGTTTTGGGATTCTTTTGATATGAGCTTTTTGCGAAACTTATCTTCGTTTTTTCTTGTTTATTGTGAATGCAAATCAATTGTTCGCGGCTGTGGATTTCTTTATTTAGACAACTCAACAGAGAATTTGAATCAAAAAATCTTCACCGTCATTTTTCCGACTAAAGTTCACAATTAAATCAGGGAAATTACTTTCATCAAAATTGGACATAATAATTGATCATGTGATTCAGATTCGACCGTTAATGATTTCAAACTTCTAATCTGGATTTCTGCATCGTCATGCAACTTTCGTAAACCATGCACATCATTAGAGTATTTAACAGGCTGCATATTCAATAAATGATTGAAATGAGCACAATCAAAACATTCTTATTACCAAATCTGTTCTTCAAAAGCAAAATAGCATCATCATAATTTTTTTCAGTAATTGTGAGCCCATTTATGCAAACGGCAGAACTACCGTATTTTTCGCCGTATAAGACGTACCGGCATATAAGACGCATCCAATTTCAAAGGAGGCAAATCTAGAAAAAAAGAATAAAAAGTGAATGCGTATAAGACGCAGGCAATTTTTAACCCCCGATTTTGGGGCGAAAAAGTGCGTCTTATACGGTGAAAAATACGGTACTTCCTAAATACGATTGAGACAGATAAATTTGTCATTTTTTTTTCAAATTAGAATATAGTGAATTGAACTTTCCAATTTTAAAATTTTAACCACTTCGAATAATCACCATAAAATTTAGGTACTTGCAAAATAGGCTAATTAACATTTGTTCTACTTTTTGTTTCAACATTTAATGAATTTGTAATTTTTGAAATTGTATCAACTTGGATGGAAGGTTCTTTTTTCAATTCGTTAATTCTTTGAGATAATTTACATTTGTATCAAATTATTTTTTCTTTTATTTCTTCCGAAGTTTCCACGGCCGATATTGCGTTTTCGTCTAATAGCTCTTCTATTTCAAAATTTAAATTCGCTAACGTACTTTCTTTGTCAATTAAGTGCTGAAGAAATTGTTTAAAAATTTCAAAGCTTTCATTGTTCTTCAAGCTAGTTTCGATTTTCGTGATGAGTTCTGTTAGTGTGCCACGCACCATTGTGCTTTTGCTTGTCAATTTTGCTAAGTTAGCAACCAAATTATCATCCATTCTTCTATCCAAAAATGATTCAATTTCAGAAAGAAATTTCTTACCTTCAATTCTAATTCAATAAGCTACAAATATGAAAAAAATTCCCAAATTAGCAGTGGCGTACGCAGACATATCATTTCGGGGGGGGGGGGGTGACGAGACTTGAGAGAAGAAGGCAGGGCACCTTATACCATGTAGCTAGGAAAAGTAAATTTTTCAAATTTCTTATATCGATGCTAATTTAAGATCACAAAAATACATCATTAATTTTTTTATCATTATAATTATTGTTGTAGCCGAGAGGTAAAGCGTTTTGATAAAAACAGGAAAGGTTAAATCAAAATTTAAAAAGTTCTCTTGTTTAAAGTAGGTGTTCCCTTATAATTGCATGCAATATTTTGTCGAATTTGTGCTTTAATAAAATATTAATTTTGCGAGTTATATACTATTGTTCTTAATGTTATGCTTCAATTACATATGTTGGAATGTATCAAACAGAATCAGATGTACTGTCTAAAATTTTTTCGTGCGACCTAGGCTGCATCTGCTCACGCGCGAAGTCTCTTCGGACTTTCTCGAAATCGGAGGGAAAGCAACGAGGAAGTAGCAAGCGAACAAAAGCTGAAGGCATCGGGTAGTGCGCATTCCAAACCTATCACCCCTTTTTCAGATGGAAGCGTCCGTGGCTCCCAGGCGCACAATACGCAAACAGACAGTAGGAACAAGCATTAATCAGAGTTTCTGAAAAAATTTTGCAATAAAAATGAACAAAATTGAATTATAAAATAGTCATAAACGTGACAAACAGTAAATTGGAAGCGTCAAAAAAATAAATAAAGCAAGAATTTTCTTCTTTTTTTCTTTCTTTCTTTCTTTGAATTTTGTCCTATAATTAAGTTTTCTCTGCCGAAAAATGTTTTCATGTCGCAATTTCAGAAAAAAAAAAAAAGTAATAGCTAAAATGTTTTCAATTCTTTTTTGATAATTCCGGAGGGGCTGCAACCCTATCAGCCCACCCCCTGAATACGCCACTGCAACTTAGTGTATATTACAATATTTTCTGACTGTTCTATTGAAAATTCCTCGATATCTGTTTTCTATCCAGGGGTGCCCACAGCGGAGGCCATGAAAATTTTTGTGGGGAATTTTTTAAACTAATTTCTTTATTTATTTAAATTATTCATTAATTATTTTTTTTATTTTTAAATTTTTTTTTATTTCTTTATTTTTATTTTTTATTTATTTATTTTGTGTGTGTGTGTGTGTGATTGGAATGTCTGGAAGGAAAAAAAAGCGATTCTATTTTGCGCATAATTAGTACTTTTAAAAAATCGATAATATTTAAAAAAAATAATAGTTATAATTTAAATAAATAAATAAATGAATAATATTTTAATAAATAAATAAACATAATTTTAAAAAATAAATAAACATAAATTAAAAAAAAATAAATAAACATAATTTTAATAAATAATATTTAAAATAAAAAAATAATATTTTAAAAAACAAATAAAATGACAAAGAGGGGAAAGAGGTTGTAAAAAATTTGGGGGGGGGGGGGGAATTTGCGCCATTGAGCTTGGGGGGGGGGGATGGGCAGTGGGCACCCCTGTTTCTATCGATGTTCTAAACAAATAATTCTTTATATCAATTTCATTTTCTGAAATCTTCATTAGCTGAAGACACTTGGCGAAAATTAATGATAATGTCTGTGAATACCTTGAGCCAACTCGGATGCTAATGAAAATCGAATGAGAGCAGCAAAATTAGAAGCCTGCGGGTTCTCAACTACACAGTTAGATATACCAGGGTGAAAAAAAAAAAATCTTTATTTTTGATTTAAATCATTTTTTTAAATCTAAATACGATTTTTTAAATTTTTTAAAAAAAATTATAAATTTCAGTTAGTAATTAATTTACATTTATGAACGACTTGCCTTTAAGATTTTAAAAATACAAAAACACCTTTGAAGTAAAGCTTCACCAGAAAATTATGACGCAAAACCGGATTCAATGAAAATATATATGATTCTAATTACTTTTAATACAGTAACCCCTCGTTATATCGCGCTTTTCGGGGGACAAAGAAAAAGAGCGATTTCTGGTAGGAAGCAGTTTCCAACTTAAGATGAAATATTTTGCTGGTATGCACGTTTGTGTGACAGGAATTGCCGCTTCTTTTCCAGGGAACGAAGAATAGAAGAATCTTCGTTTTGTTCATTGACAAAATAGAGAAGAAAGAGAGTTTCTCTGACTTTTACCATACGCTTTCATTTATGGTTTCAAACTTAAGGCAAGTTTTTTAATAAGCTTTGACATTTCGGGAGACACAAGAAAAGAGCGATATATCCGAATGAGCGATATAACGAGGCACGATACAACGAGGGTCTACTGTATCAACAAAATTATGAAACACTATACAGAAAAATTAAAGAAAATAAAGACATCAAGCAGCATTGCATGAAATTTTAATAAAATGAGAAGTACAATGACAAATTCATATGCAAAAATTTTAAAATTAAATATGACTTTTTCGAAAATTTCGAGTCTTTTGTGAGCGAAACAGCAAATTTTTAGCAGTTTTCAATCTTTTCGAAAATTTCGAGTTTTTGCGTGCGAAAAGCAAAATTTTTAGCTGTTTTCCACTTTTTCGAAAATTTCGATTTTTTTGCTAGCGCAACCGCAAGTTTTTAGCAGTTTTCAATTTTTTCGAAAATTTCAAGTTTTGTGATCGAAACGGCAAATTTTTTAAAGCCGCACAAGTGAGAGAGACGTATAAGTGAACAAGCCTATTTAAAGGACTAAAATGCAACAAAGGTTCTAATGAGAGAATGAATAAGAATGTTTCTATAGATAAGGGCAGGGTGTCAATGATTTAAATCAATTGATTCAAATCAGTGGTTTAAATCCCGATTTAAATAAAATTATTTTTTTTGAAAAATCATTGATTAAAATCACTTTTTATTTTAATCCTTATGAAATTCATTTATAGACAATCCCAATTTCATTATTTTTGCCATTTTCTTTTAGAGCTTTGATTTCCAACTAATAAATCGAAAAGTAATCCTACTCATCCTCCCTCCACTGATGGAGGAAGGTTGCAGTCCAAATAATATTTATGCACAAATAGTGCTATTTGTTTTGTCTAATATGAGAAATAAAGAAAATGCATGCAGCTGCAGATAAGGTGTTGCAAAGAGTGAATTAAGGGGGGAGGGACATGATAGGATGTGTGTGATATACTTTCAGTAAAAGAAAAAACAAAAACAAGACTATAAGAGCAAAATCGCAAATGACCCCTAAAATTTTGAAAAATGTTCATAAAATTCCCCTAAAATTTTTTAAAAGTCAACTGTGAGGAGCCCTGTACATATCTTACCAAAAAAAAAAAAAAACATCATCAGCTGGTTATTTCCCGTCTGTACAACAGTTGTTGAGTTTTTTAATTTCTGTCTTTTTTTTAATACTTTTATTACAGTTGAAAAGTCATATTTTATTTTAAAATTTTTACGTATAAATTTTTCATTGTACTTCTCATTTTATTAAAATTTCATGTAATGCTGCTCAATGTCTTTATTTTCTTTAATTTTTCCGTATAGTGTTTCATAATTTTGTTGATAGTAAAAGTGTTTGGAATCATATGTATTTGCATTGAATCCGGTTTTAGATCATAGTTTTTTGGTGAAGCTTTACTTCTAAGGTGATTTTGTATTTTTAAAAACTTAAAGGTAAGTCGTTCATAAATGTAAATTAATTAATAACTGAAGTTTCTATTTGTTTTTTTAAAAATCAAAAAAATCCGATTTAAATAAAAAAAATACGATTTTTTTATTAAAAAAAAATCATTGATTTTTTTACACCCTTGGTAAGGGACGTATTACTAAGGTTTCGCAATTACTGTAAGGTAACTACAATGATAGGGAGAAAACAAAGATTGTAGCATACCTAATTTCAAACTGTTCTCTTTGAAACGATCCATAACAGGTAATTGTCCCTCTCCGAGCTAGTTTATGCGGAAAAATGCCTTCCGAGAGGAATAAAGGCGAAAGATAAACGAGGAAAGTGAAGAAAAATGCTTATTTTTTAAAGAAAATAAATATTTTTTTTTATTTTTTACGGAAAATTCGGCGCATAAGTGAATTACAGTAATCCCTCGTTATATTGCGCTTTTCGGGGGACAAGAAAAAAGCGCGATATATCCGAAAGCGCGATATAGCCGAGGTCATTAAAAATAGTTTTCTATCCAGCATGCAAGTAAATTATACGTGCACATACATAAAAATTCATTTATTCGAGCATTAGATTTTTTTTTTCAGTCAAAAGTAATAAAAAAAAAAAAAAAAAAAATAGAACTTGCTGCAGTTGTTGTTACAATGTGCAGGTCTTAAAAAATATGTATACAGACATAAAATTAACCTATTGTTTTGGTGAAATAAGAATCCAAAGTCGTTTGCCAGGATGTTTGGGTCACAGGAATTTGCTGCTTCTTTTCAGCGAATTCAGAAGAATAGAAGAACCTTCGTTTTGTTCATTGATGATAAAAAAAAATAAATAAATAAATAAATGAGAAAGAGATCTTTTCTGAGCACGGAACATATTTTCTCAAAAATGGTTTCGAACTAAAAGTTTTTTTTTTTTTTTTGGGAGACAAAAGAAAAGAGCGATATATCCGAATGAGCGATATAACGAGGCGCGATATAACGAGGGGCTACTGTATTTATCTTTAGAGCGACGCATAAACGAATGATACTATCATTATTTTTCTATGGAATGTGCCAGGTCCATTTAAAATCGTCGTATAAGTGAAAAAGGTGCATAATAGAGGCGGTGTATAAGCGAGAGTTAATTGTAGTTCCCTTCATATGCTGAAAGAATAAGCTTTTGGAACAAATTAAAGGGGTACCTTCAGATTTAAAGAAAGAAACATAAGGTAATACAAATAATTTAGTAATGATTTTCAAGTATTTTAATTTGGAGTACTGGTACTATCTAAATGAGGAAAAGGGGCGGGGGGGGGGGGGCACCGATGCACTAATCAGGGTATAAAACAAGCACGATTTGTTTTTTTTTTTTTTTTTTTTTTGAAAAACGTTTTGTTTATTTTTTCAAAAATACTTCAAAAAAGTTTTTTATTTTTAAATTGACACTCGCAATTATAGTTAAACTTGAAATTAATTTTTTTCAAAACACAAAATTATTGCATTTCAAGCTGTCTTAACGTGATGTAAAACCAATTTAATGCAAATGCATACGATTCAAATCAAATAAAAAAAAAGAATGTCATTAAATACACTATACAGAGATTAAATACACTATACTACATACATACATGCAGAGGGAAATAAGAAAATTGGCTTTTGGTTATAATTTGAAAGTGTGCACCAAACAAAAAAATTCTAATTTTTCGGTTGAGAGAAGAATTTGAATGTATTTAAATTGCTCAAGAAAAGAAAAACACTATCCGAAAACATAACAAACGGAAGAATGGTTACACCGGCTAACTGAAATGTCAAATTAATGAGGTTGAAAAATTTCAAGAACTTTTAGGGTTTTCGATAAGAAATGATTTTAATCAATAAAATGTTTTTATATCATTTGATTTATATCGGACACACACTATTACCAATAATAGCAGTTCATTTTTAAAAAAGGTCTTCCAATATACTGTAAAAATAACTGATGTTTTTATAGTACAATACAGGTAATTTTATAATAACTCACAGTAAAAATTGCTAATTTTACAGTAATAACCTATAAAATTGCTAATTTTACACTAATAACCTATAAAATTGCTAATTTTACACTAATAAACAGTAAAATTGATGCTTCTACAGTTTTAAACTGGAATCTCTGCTGCCAGTATTATACTGCTAATAGCCAGTACAATACTGCTAATTATGGGGTAATAAAGTAAAATTGCTGCTTTGCAGCAGGCAGTTGTAACATTGCTAATTATGTTCATTGACGTTCATTTTATAGTTTTGAACAAACCTCCGCTGCTAGCATTACTCTGTAAAAACAACAGCCTTTTTTTGCAGGGCAGTGATATATTTACCATGAGACATGCAACTAAATTAAAATGAACTGACCTGAAATTGAAGGCACGTAGCACCCTATGTCTACCAAGCAGCTTGCAGCCCACCGCTTGCAGACTTTTCGACATCGCTGAGGTAAAGAAGTGGCAATATCATGTCAATATACTTTCTTTATCTTGCCGCAATCTCAAATTGGAGAGAACTTGTCTTCAATAGAAGTGGCATTCTGAAGAAATCCCAACTACAAAATATTTTGGATAGTAAAAAAAGCACACGAGAGGATAGGTTTTAAACATCGTGAAAACGAAAATGTAAAAACCGCGTATACGCCACTCGCTATCTGATTATGGGCGCCATGAATCATGGGAATATGGCTCCTCGAATCCAGGAGGCGTCGGAGAGTCTGGAAGAGGCGCCACTTTGTCTACTTGAGCTCGGAGCGCGCGCGCTTTTGGGTTCCTTTCCGTGATTGGGAGGGATTTTTTTTTCTTTTTGCTTTTTTCGTGTTCCCGGCTATGGTCGCGTGCCCCGGCCGACCCGAAAGGCCCCCGGGGCTTGGGGTCTCCGCTCCGCGCGGTCGCTGCGCCCCCTGCGCCCCGGGGGCCTTTCGGGTCGGCCGGGGCACGCGACCATAGCCCTGATGATCTGATGAGAGAGAGAGAGAAAGAAAAGAAGAGAAGAGCAGAGAGAAAATCACTACACCCCCTCAAAACTAGTTGAATGATTCGTAATTATACACCTTCAACTTTCATCTCGAAGAAGAGGATCCGTTTCAATTCCATTTTGGAGAATAAACAACGTTAAAACGGCCGAATCCGTTTTTTCCCTTTTTCTGGCGACAACATTGAAATTATAAGTACATATCGCTGTGTATTCTGGCGCACTTGGGTTTCGGAAGAAATTGGATATTTCTGCGTACGCGCGACAAATTAGGGATTTCTTTCTTTCTTTCTTTTTTTTTTTTTTTTTTTTTTGCCCCTTAACCAAAATTTCGAGCACTTCAATGTTAAACGACCCCACAAACGGAATCGCTTCCTCCAATTAGTACAGTGAACTCTCACTTATACGCCGACCCAAAGGACCAGCAGAAAAAGGCGTATAGAGAGAGACGTATAAGTGAACAAGCCTATTTAAAGGACTAAAACACAACAGAGTTTCTAATGAGAGAATGAATTAGAATGTTTCTATAGAAAAGGGACATATTACCACGGTTTGGCAAATACTATAAAGTAACTACAATGTTTAAGAGAAAACAAAAATTGTAGTATACCTAATTACAAACTGTTCAGTTTAAAACTATGCATAACAGATAATTGTCCCTCTCCAAACACTAGTTCATGTGAATAAAATGCCTTCCGTGAGCAATAAAGGCGAAAGATTCAAGAGGAAAGTGAAGAAAAATGCTTATTTTTTAAAGAAAATCAATAATTTTTTTTACATTTTAGGGGAAATTCGGCGCATAAGTGAAAGTTTTATCTTTAGAGCGACTCATAAACGAAAGATACTATCATTGTTTTGCTATGGAAAGTGCTGGGACCATTTAAAATCGTCGTATAAGTGAAAAAGGCGCAAAAATGAGGCGACGTATAAGTGAGAGTTCACTATAGCTTGGAAAACGAGCCCAAAAGATGAGGTGTACAAATAGTTATTAAAAACAACGTCAATATAGCTAGCTCACTTGCATTGCAGTTAACGTGTTTTGGTGCTATAGGGATCCGTCTTTTTTCAGTGGGTGAAAAATGGCTTACGGATGAAAACAGTGCTGAAGGAAGAAAAAGAAATGATATAAAACGTTTATAGCTACGTCACCGCAAGACAAAATGTATAGAAAGGGAAAAAAGAAAGAAACAGTATGGCACTCCGAGAGTACTGGCCAAAGTGAAGACGTGAACAGTTACGTATGTATTTTTTGAATCGTCAGTGTTTTCTTCTCCCCCATCTCAAAAAAATGAAAACATGCTTGTGTACTACGTCTATATACATAAGTACATGATGTGCGTACATACTTATGTACAGAGGTGTCCACTAGTTCAATTGTTTTTTCCACTTTAAAAAAATGTCAAACGAGCCTAAAGAAGTTTTCTCTTCAAAAATACGAGATAACTGTTTCATAGCTATTGTATTTATATTTATAAGGTAAGGAGGTTTGTGAGTAACCGTTGAGATTATTTGTATTCTAGTAGCGCACCAAAATTTTCTTTTATTGAAAGCAGGAGAAGACCCTCAAAACCCCCTTGGCATCCATATGTTATTGTATTGTTGCCCGCAGCAAAATTATCACTTCTATGAGTGTTTTAATTGTTAAGAATTCTTCACAACGCTTGTTTCCCGAAAAACGAAAACGAAACAGTTTCGAAGTTAAAATATTAATTGTTATCATACACACTAGGTGAACATTGACTGTTCCCTTGTTGGAATGAATGTTCATGAAACGAAACTGAAGACTATGTGTGTGTGTGTGTGTTTGTTTGCGTACGGTGGCTAAGTGCAAGTATTTTCTATGTACGCACAAGACAGGGCGAATTCTGGAAATCGCCCGGTCTTATGCATACTTAATTTGTACCAGTACAGTCATAGTCTGGCTGTGCTGGTACTTGAGGGTGGTGCATCTAGCGTTACCCAGCCCGCACCGCGAGGAGGCGCACCACATTACGGGCCAATATTTTTGCGGCCTAACGTCTGGGCCTTG